>CM039510.1:44714252-44788808 GCA_022432975.1 Begonia masoniana | reverse complement strand
GGCCCAACGTATCGTTTTGGTCACATTTCTGGTTGGGTACAGGCTATGATTACTATTTGTACGACCATTCCAGCCAAGATATTGTCGACTCTGGGGATTGGGTCGCAGCCCAATATCCTCCCCTGACGGCTTGTTTGGCGAGAAATTTTTTTTTTTTCTTTTAATGAGCTTTTATATGTGATCCTGGAGGAATTAAGTGGAAAGAATAGGCAAATTTTAGAAAGGAGATCATTGAAATTTTCAGACTATTAAGTTGGGACACATGTTTTTTGTTACGCGTGTGCTTTTGCCACGTGTCAAGTCGCGCCTCATGATACAGGGTCAGTTCCTTCTGGAGCCACAGATCTCTTGAGTTTGATTTTTCTTTTCTTAAACAGCTTCCCAGCAAGAAAAAAGAAGCAATTCAAATGGTAGCAATAGCCAAGTTTCACTCATAATTTTGCCACGTGGCAATCAAATGGATGACTATTTGTGCATGTTGTAAATATAAATATATAGATAATATAAATAATTATTTATTAATTTTTGTGACTATATCATACTTGTCCTCTAGTGTAAGTATATAGTCCTCCGGTACTTCATGTACAATATTATCTATTTTGAGAGTTTGAATCTGCACGAATTTGTTCCTAAAATTATTTCAAAACTCGTTGGACTAAGTATCTACGAGAACTCTACTAATAAACTACCAAATTTTTACTCTTTCATGTGATGTAGGATTATACACATCAACTGGTATAAGTTGAGATCTCACAATCAACAGAATATTGAATTGTCTTTGATTTTATAGGACGGACGGCCACAACAAGTCGTGAGCGTAAGCGTGGGCGTGGACAGGGTGGTCATTGTAATCTCTTGAATAGATTTGTATTTCTTAAAAAATAAAAAAAAAAACTTTTTTCATGCAAGGTGAATATCAAAACGGTCCAAACTTTTTTCTCTTTCAATACATTTGAAGAAGACCTAATAGAAACCAACTATCCCAAATATGTTCTTGTAAAACTATTCTCATGCAGTGTGGACTCTATGTGTGACAGCCCAGAACCGGACCCAATTGGGGCCCGGGATCGGAGCCATCACTCCGGGATAGATAACAGAAAACAGGGACTATATTTATTTTGTACATTATATTTATTTAAAATCTTGGCAGAGAGAGAGGGTTCTCTGCAGCTGAAAACAAAACAGGTTTCAACAATGGATAGCAGAAGAAACCGAAATGCAGGAAGGGTGACAGAGGGAAAGCAGGAAGACAGGGACATTAAAGAGAACTTAAACTGAAGAAGAAGTGAGCAGGAAATATAAATGGACCGGACCGGAAAAAGGTAAGGCAAAAGATGTATTTAAAACGGGGCGGGAAGAATAATTAAACTGGGCGGAAGACTGGCGGAAGGTGTGGATGACGCCATCAGAAGATGCAGGCAATAAACGGAATCGGCAGAAGGTGATGACGTCAGCCGGTAGAAGTGTTTTAAAACAGGCGGAATTGCACTACTCACCGGTGGATTGAGTAAGACAAAATAGATGACGTCATCGGAAGATGTGATGACGTCATCGGCAGATATAGGCAGTAAACGTAATCGGAATGTGTGATGACGTCATCCTATGGGTGCTACAAGTACTTAAAACATAATAATTAATTTAAATTTTCAATTTGGAGATCGTGATAGTTGATATTTAATTTTTTTTTTTACCATTTAGACCTTAAAATTAGACCTCTAATCAAATAGGTTACTACTGTTAACAATCTCTCCTTATCTCCTCTCTCTGATCGAAATTTAGGAGAAAAGCCTAGTGAAGGAGTTGGATTTTTTAAATCCCGAGCCCGCAAAAATGATATTTTAAACAATTTTTTTTTTACTATTCCAATGTTAAAGCTAGATTCATTAACAAAAATGTCTTTGGCTCTCTCTCTCTCATCAAAATTTAGAATTAAAAAAAAAAAACTTAAATAAAGTGCACATGTTACATTCAAGCAATATACGATAAACAAAACATCGATCCCACGAAGACCAAATTATTAAAATTTAAATCTTAAATTCTATTTAAGCAATTCTTCTTTTTTTTTTTTACGTGTTGCGTCAAATTTGTGAAGGCAAAATCTTCGATCAAGGTTTGATCCCTCAATTCTATGCATTTACTACGAGTCTTCTGCATGTTCATCGCACACCTCCTTTTTGGGGTTTTCTTGTGAATTTTGATGAGAAGTAGGAGTTAATTGATACCACGATTAGTTTAGATAAATATTACAAAGACAGAGATAAACTTAAATAATATTATGATTAAATAGAATATAAGTGTGTGCGCGCGCCACTGTGTAGATGAGTCGACGGTAGAGCTGAAAGGTAGAAGTTCGATTTGTCTAGAAAAATAGATTAAGGTATAATTTGTAAACAAACGTAATCATTAGGATCTAAATTACATTTTACCTATAATAACTATTTATTATTTTGATAATTATCGATTTTAACCTTGTACTATGCAATTTATTTTAGTTAGCTCATTATACTAAAAAATTCGGCAAATCAAACCCTGTACTTTGATCCTATTATCAGTTTTGACCTTCTATCAACAATTTCGTTAAACACTCATTTAAAAACTTACTGAACGATATTTGATTCACTTGAAATTTTTACCACCCAAATATATGTATTTCACAAGTGCACAAATAGTCACTCATGCGTTGACTTTTCAAACGTGCATGGCCAGATCTAAGCTAAGAAAACAATGTACCTTTTTTTATCCTTTCCATATAAAGCTCAAAAATCAAACGGTGCAAAAGTTTCTTTTATTTCCGAGGAAAAAGATCAGACGGTTGCAAATCTTTTGATCTTTGTTTCCGGAACGGCTTCTTCTAGCATACCAAACAGAGAAGGTCAGGCCATAAGCGTATAAAACAAGGCCACAGCAAACAGAAGGGAGCAATTTTCAGGCGGTGCTGTCAGCCATGGCCAAGTTTCTTCAAAGCTTCAGCTTTATCTTCGTCCTCTCCCTTCTTCTTTCCGGTAAACTAATTCTTCTAATCTTGTCTATAAATGCTGAGGTTGTGGAGTACACGAGACGATAGATTTACGTTGTACTAGATGGTTTGAAAAAATTTTCTTATAAAACATTCAATTTCTACTTTCTCAATCGAATCGACGTGAGATTAGACATTCCTGCTTGAATAATCAAACAAAATCTTAAGTGGTGGCAGCCTGGTTGTCACAGACGTTGTTAGAAGTTCAGAGTTGTTCATGGTAAAAAAAAGGCCGGTTATTATAGGTCTTATATAATTATTTTATATTATGTAGGTATACTGGTGAATCAGGTTAATGGGCAATGCCAAAAAGTGATGGATGTGTATTGCCAGAATGCTAAATTCGACTCTTTCTGCGATAAACGCTGCTTGGAAGAGGATCAGTTTGGCGAATCCAGTTGCGTTAGTGCTCCTGGCTTGGCTGCTGGCTCTTTCTTGTGTATTTGCACTTACCCTTGCTCTTGATTTTTCGTTTCTGGGTGTCTTTTAAGGAAGGGAGACTGTCTTCCTTCTATAGACTGTATAACCTATCTCTTTTATGGTAATGAGAATTGAATAAAGCTAGTTCTTATACTCTTGGGTTTCGTTTATTTCTTTGAATTTCTTAGAAAAGATTTATAATGTTGGTGGGACGTTGTTACGTTCTTTCAGGGGATTGTTTAGGATAGTTCGAAACAAATAAATATTGATTTAAGAAGTTGTATTTTAAAAGTTAACAAATGCAAATACGGTAATCACAGTAAAAATAAGATATTAATTACATTAGTTAATTAATATCACGTAAGATTACAGAGTTCGAGATAGATTGGTGTGGTTCTTATACGCTTAGGACACTAGAATATCGAACAATAGACGAAAAAAGCCGTAAGAGAAAAACCTATTGGTTTATTCTTGATTGACAGGATACCAAAGGCCTCTGCCCTTTCATCTTTTTGATAATCAAAGAGTAAAATTAAAATTAATTGCGTAAATTTCAAAAAAACCCTGAAGTATTAGTATTTCTCGAAAAAATCCTTAAACTAAAAATTCTCGCAGTCAAAACCTTGAACTATTGAAAACTGTCAAAAAAGACCCTGACGGGGGCCGAATTAAAATTGCGGCCCCCCGCATCTGTGTTGCGCGGCCCCCCGCATAAAATTTGCAGCCCCCCGCAATTTCAAATATTTTTTTAATTTTTTTATAAATTAATATAAAAAATATCAAATCATATTTAATTCACATGCAATTTTTATCACATGTTCATTATATTATGGGACGATAATGTAAAAATTTTCGTAATTTTATAACACTTGTGCGATATATTGTAATTTTAACTACATTATTTTATAAAAACATTATATTAAATCATAAAAGGTTTAAAAAATACGAAACTTTTTACATAATATTCCCATGATCTAATAAACATTATTTTATAAAAACATTATATTAAATCATAAAAGGTTTAAAAAATACGAAACTTTTTACATAATATTCCCATGATCTAATAAACATGTAGTAAAAATTTTAAGTGAATTGAAGCCCAAAATCTATCGTTTAAGGCCTCAAATTGACGTTTGAAGAAGAAATGAGGATTTAATTTTAAACAAAATAATAATTATATTCAATTTACTTGAAATTTTTACCACATGTTCATTATATCATGGGAAAATAATGTAAAAATTTTCGTAATTTTATAACACTTGTACGATATATTGTAATTTTAAATACATTATTTTATAACAAAATTATATTAAAAGAGACCCTACCAAGATAGCAAGACGCGCTTTGGAGCACAATTGACAACGGATCCCATAAGAACACTGAAGTTAAAAGTGTTTCGGCGAGAGTAGTAACAGGTTGGGTGACCGACTGGGAAGTCCTCGCTAAACAAAGCCGTGGGGGGAGGATATTGGGCTACGACCCAATTCTCAGAGCGGACAATATCTTGCTGGGAAAATGTATCATTTCAAATGGTATCAGAACTTGTACCCAACCGAAAATGTGGCCAACGAGGACGTTGAGCCCCTGAGGGGGGGTGATTGTGATGACTCGAATGCGTAAGTATGTGTACGATGGCTGCACGAACCGGAACCCAGATGACGATACGTCCGCGCGGGCGAACCGGAAGGTGACGAGTCGTAAAAAGAGGGATATCACAATCCCACATCGCTTGGGGAAGTATGTGGAAATGAAACATATGTAAAGAGACCCTCCTAAGATAGCAAGACGCGTTTTAGAGCACAATTGACAACGGATCCCATAAGAACTCTGAAGTTAAAAGTGCTTCAACGAGAGTAGTACCAGGTTGGGTGACTGACTGAGAAGTCCTCGCCAAACAAAGCCGTGAAGGGAGGATATTAGGTTACGACCCAATTCCTAGAGCGAACAATATCTTGCTGGAAAAAGTGGTCGTTACAATTATATTATATGTATGAGCTTTTTTGCTACTAATAAAATGAAATCCAATTAAACCATTAGACAACATTTGAATTTCAAAGAGTTCGAAAGATTGCTGATTTAATTTCTCTTTAATGCTTATATCTCTATACTGAAAGATTAGTGATCTATTCTTCTACAAAAAAGATGATGCCTCGTTAAAATTTTTTTTGAATAAAATTCAAACAAAGAAAAAGAGTGCATGATCTCAAACCGAAGCTTCTCACGCCAATAATCTAAATCAAACTCTTGCTCAATGGCAATGGCATGAAGTGCTCGTCAATCGTCGCATTTGTATCTGTCGACATATCCATGTTTAAGGATCGCTCTATATACTTAAAGTCTTCATTTGTAAGAGATCCTAGCTCTTGTAAATATTTACGACTTTCTATTTAAGGCATTGATTCTTAGTGCACACTCTTGAAGAGAACCTTGCTCGGCTTCTTCTTGACATTGATACTAAACTCGGTTGAATGGGGATCATGACTCGATCATAACCACGCTGCTCATCTTCATGTCGATCAACTTTGATGCCTTTTTCAAATGTTTTTTTTAACATGCACAATCACATATCTCCCTATCATATTGTCATTTCCAAGTGCCATGTTGCGTGACTTGGCTTATTATCGAACTTTTGCTTGTTTTATTGGTCAGTTTCATGAAACAATATATCTCTTCATTTTGCATCATCAATTCCCATAGCTTATTATCCTCCTCGTAGATTTTGATATACTCCGTTATCGGAATATATGTCGGTAGTCGTTAACCATTGACCACAAAACCGAATGCCGGGAATTAATATATTGTCCATTTGATATTTGCTTGAGATATGGCTGTGAATTAGAAGATGATAAAAATATTATATTTGCCCAGCTCAGTAAGAGTCCGCCCAGCGCAAGCCAGTTCCATTGCCCATTCTGAATTCCCCACGCCGTGCCCAAGCTCCAGCCTAGCTCATTCTGTTCTAAGCCCCCATCGAAAAGCTCAGACCAGTCCTCGAGCCAAGCCCACGTTGGAAAACAGAAGGTTCTCTGTTTATGCACAGTAGAACCAAACGAAGAAGAAGAACTATTTCTATTAAATGCAACTCAAATCACAATGTAAGAGAAGTGTTTTGTACAAGTATATACCCGATGCAGTAATGATGAAAATGAAAAGTAAACTAAAAGTAAATAGTAAATAATGAAAACTATGGTTCTGTTCTAATATCCCCCCTCAAGAGCAAGGCGGGAAGCCGAAGATCTTGGATAAAAACAGATGGAATTGTGAAGGCGGGAGAGGCTTTGTGAGAGCGTCGGCGAGTTGGTTCGAGGAAGGGGTGAATTTGACGGAGAGTTGCTTGGTAAACACCTTTTCTCGAACAAAATGGAAATCAATCTCGACATGTTTGGATTTGGAATGTAGGACCGGATTAGAGGCCAAATAGGTGGCACTCAAGTTATCACATAGGATGAGAGGCGCGGTGGCAGGAGGAAAACCAAGCTCCTGTAAGAGCGACTGTAGCCAGAGAACTTCAGCAGCGCCATTTGCAACACTGCGATACTCAGATTCCGTGCTAGAGCGCGAGACGGCCTTTTGTTTTGCAGAGGACCAGGAGATAAGGTTGGAACCAAGAAAAATACAGAAACCGCTGGTGCTCTTCCGATCATCGGGACAGGAGGCCCAATCAGCGTCGGTGTAGCAGATAAGGTCGCTGGAGCGAGAGGGCGTAAAAGAGATGCCGAGAGAAAGTGTACCTTGAAGATAGCGGAGAATTCGTTTCACAGCCTGCCAATGGACGTCAGAAGGAGAATGCATGAACTGTGAGACCTTGTTAACGGCAAAAGAGATATCCGGGCGGGTGATGCAGCAGTATTGAAGACCGCCCACTATACTGCGATATAAGAACCCATCGGGGAGAGGGAGGCCGGAGTGGAGAGATAAAACAGGTCCAGCGAGCATAGGTGTCAGAACCGGTTTGCAAGAACCCATATGTGCCCTGTGAAGGAGATCAGAGATATACCTGGATTGAGAGAGATGCATACCGGTAGATGTCGCGGTGACAGAGATACCCAGAAAATAAGATAGCGGACCGAGATCTCGAACTCGAAACTGAGAATGGAGATAGGATAAGAGCTGATCTATCAATGAGGCAGAATCACCGGTCACAATGATGTCGTCCACATATACAAGCATAATGAGGACAGAGGAGGGCGTGCGACGGATGAACAGTGACGAGTCCGATCTGGAAGCGGAGAAACCCCAGTTAAGTAAGGCAGTGTAGAGCTTGACATACCATGCTCTCGGAGATTGTTTGAGGCCGTAGAGGGCTTTATGTAGCAGACAGACAGCCGACGGAGAAGACGAGTCAATAAACCCCGGGGGTTGTTGCATGTATACCTGCTCAGATAAGTCTCCGTGTAAGAAAGCATTGCTGATGTCGAACTGTCGGAGAGGCCATCGAAAAGAGACGGCTAAGGAGAGCACTGTGCGAACAGAGGCTGGTTTTACAACAGGACTGAAGGTCTCATCGTAATCGATACCTTCAGTCTGATCATACCCTTTGGCAACGAGACGAGCTTTGTAGCGAGAGACAGTGCCATCAGAGTTGAGCTTCGTCTTAAAGACCCACTTGCAACCAATAAGTTTTGCACCGCTGGGAAGGGGAACGAGCGTCCAAGTGCGGGTTTGGTGCAGAGCGGAAATTTCCTCATGCATGGCGGTAAGCCAATGAGGAGATTTAGCAGCCTGAGAGAAAGTGGTTGGTTCAAGGGGAGGGGCAAGAAGCAAGGCTTTAGGTTTGAAGATACCAGCTTTGGCTCTGGTAGTCATAGGATGGGGGACGGGAGCAGGGAGAGGAGGTGGAGATGGGGTTAAGGTAGGACTAGGGGAAAGTGGAGGATGGGGGAGGGGTGGAGAAGCGGGGAGGGTGAGAGGTGAGGAAGGTGGAAGAGTGGGAGCAGTAGTAGGGGAGAGGGGGTGAGGGATAGTAGGAATAGTAAGGTGAAAAGGTGAGGAGTGAGAGGGAGGGTTAGGGGCAGAGGAGAACGGAAACTGAGACTCAACGAAGGTAACGTGACGGGAGATATAAATTTTGTGAGAGGTGGGTTCGAGACAAAGGTCACCTTTGTGATTTGGACTGGGACCTAAAAAGACACACGGGAGAGACCGAGGTTGGAGCTTGTGTCGATTGAAGGGACGAAGAAGCGGAAAACAAAGACACCCGAAAACACGAAGAGAGAGGTAAGGGGGGGTTTTGTGAAACAAACACTCAAAGGGAGACTTGTGTTTTAAGACGGGAGTAGGGAGGAAATTGATTAGAGAAGTAGCGGTGAGAAAAGCATAAGGCCAGAAACGTTGAGGAACAGAAGAATGAAAAAGAAGGGAGAGGCCAGTCTCAACCACATGACGATTTTTGCGTTCCACCCTACCATTTTGATTCGGGGTATACAGACAAGAAACACGATGCTGAATGCCCAAGGATTTAAACAAAGGAGTAAGCGATTGGAATTCACCACCTCAATCGGATTGGACAGTTTTAATTTTAAGGGAGAATTGAGTAAGGACAAATTGATAAAAATGGACAAAAGTGTTATAGACTTCGCTTTTTAATTTTAGAGGAAAAAGCCAAGTGAAACGAGTGCAGTCGTCAATAAAGAGAACAAAATAACGAGCACCCGTGGCAGAGACAATCGGGGAGGGACCCCACACATCTGTATGAACAATATCAAATGGAAAACGAGCATGTGATTGCGAAATTGCATAAGGAAGCTGATGACATTTACTCATTTTGCACGGAATACAAGTGTCATACAAAATATTGTCATTATTGATATTACAAACAGAAAGAACTTGCTGAATCACCCGTGGAGAGGGGTGGCCCAACCGGCGATGCCAGAGAACGGCTGGAGAAGAGTCAGAAACCGGGAGCCGAGCAGCAAGGGACAAAAGGGAGGGGGAAGGGGTACGATAGAGCCCATCCCGGAGTTCACCACGGAGGAGGAGGCGGTGAGAGAACCGATCCTTAACAAGAAAAAAAGAAGGGTGAAATTCAACGTAGGCAGAATTATCGTGGCATAATTTGGAGACACTGAGGAGATTATGCGAAAAATGAGGAGTATGATAAACAGAATTTAACACCAATGATCGGCCAAAAGCAGGAAGAAAAGAGGAACCAGAAAGATAGAGAGGAAGAGTATTACCTTCGGCCGTAGCAACCTGCGAAGGAACTGGAAGAAATTGAGGGTGAGTGAGGCCGTCGGAAGATTGCTGGAAATGATGGGTGGCGCCGGAATCCATTATCCAGGATGGGGCCGGCGAGGAAGGCATCGGAGTGGGGAGAAGGCCGGTCGGGTTTGGGGAAATTACAGGGACAGATGACGGAAAGGGAAGGGAAGGGTAAACAGGGTAATGGGTCAGGTCGAAAGAGGAGTGGGGAGAATCGGGTGGGAGAGGAGGTTGGGTCGGGTCAAGAGAGGAGGAGGTCAAGTGGGCCTGAGGCTGGGCTTGGGTATGCATAGGGGCCTGCTGGGCTGCAGAGGATAGAAAATAGCACCTGAGGGCCGAGTGGCCCAGCCGATTGCAGATCTGACATCTGGGTCGGAAAGGCGGGTTGGACCGGGGACGCCATGGGCCGGTTGGGTTCGGTGGAAGCAGCGAGCCATGGCCAGGAAAAGAGGAACCGGTCTGCGGGTTGGGCCAAGAGAAATTGGTCTGAGGGTTGGGCCGAGAGAAGCCAGGAGGCCGAGGGGCCCATGGGGGGCGAGGGGAACGCTGAAATACAGCGTTGGCCTGAGCTTGCGGCGACGGCAGAGCACCGGCGAGGTGTTGTTTCTCAAGCCGGAAATCGTAGCTCTGGAGAAGGCTGAAAATTTCTTCAATCGGCGGCTCGTCGGAGCGATTGGTGACAGAGGTCACAAACGGATTATACTCGCTGCCCAAACCGCCCAGAAAATAGAGGAGCTGGTCTTGAGGAGGAACGCTGTGACCGATGGCGGCCATGGTGTTGCAGAGAGAGGTAAGTTGGTGAATGTAGGCAGCAGCCGAGACACCGTCTTTGGACAGGCAGTGAAGTTGATTTCGGAGATCGGTTATACGGGCCAGCGAAGAAGAGGCGAAGCGCGCGGCCAAAGCTGTCCAGACAGCACGGGCAGTGGTAAAAGCAACAAATTGGGGCAGCAAGTCCTCCGACATAGAGGAGAAGATCCAGCTCAACAGTAGGCTATTGTAGCGTTGCCACAGAAGAAAATCGGGATTTGGTTCAGCGGAGAGATTGTCTAGAAACGAAGGTGGAGGTAAGTAAGTGGCATCCAGAAGGTGGGCGATGCCATTGGCAGTGACAATGTGGAGGAGTTGAGTCTTCCAGACGAGGTAGTTTGTGGAGGTGAGTTTAGTGGTTAAGGTTTGATTTGTGGATGGAAACGGTGGGAGGGAGGCAGAAGCAGCAGGGGAAGAAGAGGAAAGAGTGGAAGGGGAGGGGAGAGCCATATCACCAGCTCTGATACCACGTTGGAAAACAGAAGGTTCTCTGTTTATGCACAGTAGAACCAAACGAAGAAGAAGAACTATTTCTATTAAATGCAACTCAAATCACAATGTAAGAGAAGTGTTTTGTACAAGTATATACCCGATGCAGTAATGATGAAAATGAAAAGTAAACTAAAAGTAAATAGTAAATAATGAAAACTATGGTTCTGTTCTAATAGCCCAGCCAGACATGATTCTTCCTCAATCAGGAGAGCTACGACTTCCTGCTGTTGGAGACATTAGGTTCACAGATCCATTCTTAAGCATGTACGTGCCATTGCCATCTCACCAGAGTTATATTCGGATTATTGGCATGAAAAACTTCTGTTTGAAATTATGTGTGGTTAAATAAATTAAAGTAATGTTTATTTTTTTATTATATTATTTAAATATATTTATTGATGTAACAAATAATAATGATGGAGTTCATATGATAAATTATAAATAATTAATTTATTATATTAAAATAAATCTTGGATTGCTCAATAAAGTTTGTAGATTGCCAAGTTTATAGTAAATTTGATTCATTTGAAAATTTTAAAATTTATTCAACTTATATGTTGATTTTTTTTAGTAAAATAAATCTTGAAATTTGCACATTGAATAAAAAGAATTTCGAATCGGTCTTTTGATTTTAGTCCGTTTGATTATGTTTCAGTTTGAGTTTTAAATTTTTTTGGTTGAGCTTAGTTTGAGTCAGTTTGAGGTTCGTTTTGGGTCAAATTTAGTTAATTTTTTATAATTTAAAATTATAAAATATATAAATATCATAACATCGGTTCGATATTGGTTCGGGGCAAAACCGAGAAAGATCTAATTTTAATACCAAGATTTAACAAGAATTTGAGGTTGTAAGGATTTAAATAGAAAGATTTACAAGATATTCTTAACAAAATGAATTTCAAGATTTATGATAATTAGAGTTTAAATTTGAATTAGAGTTTAAATTTTAATTTCAACCGATCGTTTTTACTCCACACTTGCCTACAAGGAATCCCTCTACCTTCTTCATACCCCGCGCGCTCTCTCTCTCCTAAACATCTCCTTTTTCCCGCTCGTACCACTAACAACACCAGTTTCTTGATCCTAGCTCACCGTCTTCAACACGTCTAACTGTTTGTGTTCTTACCGAGGAGCGGATCGCACTTGGTATTTTAGGTCTGTAGAGTTTTCGATATAAGTAACTGAGTTTCCGATATCATTAGTCTTGGTCCTTCAGTCAACTCTAGAATATCTCATTTTCTCCGCAAATCAACAACTCGGTTGGAATCAGTAACTGAGCATTTTTAAGACCCAGAGAGACAGACGGGAGGTCGGATCTCGAGCACTTCCGGCCCACTGAAGCGCGGCAAGACGACGGCTCTGCAGCTGGTGACGAACGATCTCAATCCATACTCGCTCCCTGTTGCGGGTGATTCAAACTTGTAGGTTTTATTTACTGCTTTACCCTTTTTGTTTTTCATTTTCTTAATTAACTGAATAAACTATCCTTTTCTTGTCGACATCCATTTTCTATGAAAATAATACTCTAAATTTTTGCGTCATTTGCATCTGCAACTCTCTCTCTCTCTCTTTTACCACTCCCTTCCAGCGTTTCTGAATTTTTACTTCATTTGCATATGTAACTCTCTCTCTCTCTCCTCCTTTCTGCTTTCAAGATTCTTGTCATTGTGTCGTTCGTAGTTCTTGTAGAGATCTTGGAAAGACTGTTCGTAGTTCTTGCACAGATCATGGAAAGACTATAAAGATCTTGATAACTATTTGAAGAATAATATTCGTAAAATTATTTTTCTGTACTTCGATTAATATTTTGTCTTTCCTTTGTTATTGTGTTGAACATTACGGTAATGTTATGGTTCTGTTCTGTTTTTCATTTGCGAGCAAAGAATCAATACGACATTGACGTAGGTTGAACGACCCAAATCATTGAATATTTTTCTTAGAAATTCTAAATATAAAAAGACGTCTCATTTTCTTCATTTGATGAGTTTTTGTAGATTTTTCCAAATATTTATGATTTAATTTTAATTAATTTAAAAAAGATTGCAACAAAATAGATAAAATCATCTCTTAGTCCCTTCTATAATAAATTGATTCTTTTGTCCATACACATTTTTGAACTTTGAAGTTCAGTCAAGTCTTTTCATGCTGCAAGTAACGTCAGAGAACACATTGTGTTTACGTCATAAAGTGATCAACCCATTTCAACGTTATGATTGAACAACTAATTAGCTTTCTGTTATTAAATAATAGACCAAAACATTATCTTTCCAAGTTTACTTTTAAAATAGTGAAGATAATGGATAATGGAAGATATTTGTTGTTTCTAAGCTTAAAATGAATTACTTTAATATTGTATAAGCTTTTTTGTTATTAGATTTGCTGATAAAATGAACTCTCTCTCTCTCTCTCTCTCTCTCTCTCTCTCTCTCTCTCTCTCTCTCTCTCTCTCTCTCTCTCTCGTCAATGCATGTATCAACTTTTTTGTTATTAGATTTTCTAGTAAAATGAAATATATTAAATAACATTTGAATTTAAAATGATTCGAACAATTAATGATTTAATGAAATATATGCATTTCAATAAGCCTTAAGACATAATCTTCAAACAATACTAACATCTACTAGTATTTTTTTTTCTCATATTTTCTAATCAGAAATATGGACATCGAATCGATTCCTGGCCTTCGATTTTCTCCTGATCGAGTAAAACTCATCAAGCTCCTCCACATTATGGCCAATGGTGGACGACTCCCTGCATACATTCCAATCAAGGAGTACATCGACGTGTACGAGGATGATAAAATATGGGAGTTGATGAAAGAAAAAGAGGAGCTATATTGTTTTATGAAGCTAAAGAACAAAACAAGTAAAAGTTCCAGAATAAATCGGGTCACACATCGTGGAACTTGGAAGGGCCAAAATGACGAGAAGATATTGAACGGGAAGAATCATGTTGGATCGTACAGAAGTTTCTCTTTTATGCCGAAAATAGGTATTCGCATGGAAAATCGAATGGTCATGCATGAATATCGACTAGACGGGGACTTCAAAACATTAGTATGTCATTTTTCTTCTTTTTGTCGATCCTCTTCTATCATGTGAATGAAAATTCTCTTATATTATGTTCATAATCATCTTTTTAGCATACAATATCCTTAAAAATATTTTTGAAACAGCATAGTGGCTACGTGATCGTTCATATCAAAAGATATGGAAAAAAAGATGCTAAAATCAATCGACGAGAAGATGAGCAGCACAACAATGAACAAGTTACGACCTCCATTCAGGCAAGTCAAACTCCTCAATATCAACATCAAGACGAGCAAGGTCCTCTTCGACAAATTCAGCCAAGTCAACCTCCTCAACAACATCAAGATGAGGAAAATCCTCTTCAACAGTTTGCACGAGAAATGCATCCTCTTTGGGTAGGTATTGACTGGGAAGAGCTAGGACTTCCTACAGATGGAGACATTGGAAGCATGGATCTTGGCGAATGGAAAAAGGAAGACTTATTGCAGTTGGTAGGAGATATGGATGACACGAACAATGAGTCATTGTCACTGTACAACAGTTAGATTAAGATTATTAGCGTGGAAAGCTTCGGCTTGAGATCATGCACTCTTTTTCCTTGTTTGAATTTTTTCCCATTGGGTTTTATTCAAACAAGGTTTTAACGAGGCATCTTCTATTTTATAGAAGAGTAGATCTCATGGTTTTTCCATACCACGATTTGTTGTAACATTGATAACATATATTTGTTTTTTTTTTAATTTATTTTTTTTTGTATTTTGAAGTCCACTTCATCAAACTATTATTAAAATAAATAAAAAGTAACAATAATATTTCTCAAATATTCACAAATTGAATAGGTTTATTTTCCTCATAACCCACAAAACGTTTACCTCCTGCCCATCATTTATTATATACAATCCACTACCCAATAAAAATTAAAATATGTTTATAAAAAAAACAGAAAATGAGAAGTGGTTCTAGTCGATCTGAAGCACCACCTTACCAGGTACAAGTTTCTTGTCCTTGGCCTCATGAGCTTCTCTCACTTGAGACAGTGGAAATGTCTTCTCCACTGGAATTTTAAACTTTCTAGCCTCACAGAGCCTTCCAATTTCACTTAAACCTTCTGAATCTGCCCTCATATAAGTCCAGCAATACTCTGTAAACCATCACTACTATAATATGTACGTATGTAAACTTAATATGTCATTGCCTAGTTTCTATTAAATTCATAAACTAACTTATAAGGTGTAACTCAAGTTCTTTTATCATCAAATGCATTAAACAATCAACAATATTTTATATCTTACTTACATGATCCAACCTAAGTGTACTAATTATGCCAAACAATTGGAAAAGGGAAATCATCTACTAGTATTGTTTTAATGTAAAACCTTACTTTGACCTATCACAAGAGAGTATCTCTAACTTTTGATTTCAAAATATATTTCTTTCAAATTCTTTGAATTACTAGGTCTATACCGTCTATCATCATTGAGGTTTTAAGCCTAGAGATGTCAACTTCTCTGGCCTTCAATACATAAACATTTCTACAGTACATGCATGATTTAGTAAATGAATCCTACCACCATCCGACACCACATTTTCCATCGCCATCTCTTTTGGCTGGTTTATTAAACAACTTGATATCAGCAATGTCTTTCTTCATGGGGATCTTACAGAAACGGTTTTTATGTAACAACCTCCAGGATTTGTAGATTCATCTCATCCATTAGCGGTCTTCTTCTTAAAAAAAGTCCTTTATGGTCTCAAACAATCCATTCGGGCGTGGTACTATAAATTAGGCACTATTTTTCTAGCATGGGGCTTCTTAGCATCCAAATATGATACATCTTTGTTTGTATGTCGTAAGCCCTCCTCCGTTCTGATTATGCTGGTTTATGTCGATAACATCATCCTTACAGGTAACTCCTCTACACTTTTGGACCAATGTCTCTCTTATCTGCATTCCAAGTTTGTGGTCTGAGATCTTGGCTCCCTCTCGTTTTTTCTTGGGATTTCGATTACTCCTATTGATCAAAGGATCTCTCTCACTCAATCACGGTACATCTCTGAGCTCCTCCATAAATCTCACATGACAAACTGCAACCCAGTTCCAACCCCCATGATTTTGGGGCCAACCTTGTCTAAGCACTCTCGTAAACATCTCAGTGACGACTCTTTCTACTGCAACATTGTTGGCGGTCTTTAATATTGTTGTCTCACTCCCCCAGATATTTTCTTTGTTGTGAACAAAGTCTCTCAATTTATGCATGTCTACACTGATGTTCATCTGCAAGCTGTCAAACGAATACTGCGCTACCTCCAAGGTACTTCCTCTTTAGGAATCCCATTATCCAATTCAAAGTCTTTTAACCTAACTTGCTATACGGATGCTGATTGGGCCTCGTGCCCAGACGATCGAAAAAGTACAAGCGGCTTCTGTATATTCTTAGGATCAAATCTTATATCAAGATCTTCTGCCAAACAGAAAGTTGTTTCACGCTCTAGCACTAAATCAAAATACTGCAGTATAGCAAACGACGCAGCGAAAATTCTCTGGCTCCAATCACTCCTAAAAGAAATCGTCATTATGCCTTCCGAAATACCTCTAATATATTGTGATAATTTAAGTGTCACATACCTTGCATCCAATTCGGTTCTACACTCCAAGTCCAAACACGTTGAGATTGATTTTCATTTCGTTCGGGAAAAATTGACAAACATATCTATGATGATTCAGTTTACTCCATCACAAAATCAGATTGCTGACGCTCTCACAAAACCTCTCCCTCCCTCCACTTCCCAACATTCATCTCTAAGATCTTTGGTCTTCGTCCTTGCTCTTGAGGGGGGATGTTAACATATGTACTGTTCAATTGTAGTTTAGTTTGGTTAGTTTGTTGTCTTTGTCATTCTCTATGTTCATCATTTAACTTTCTGCTATATACATGTAAATTGAGTTTTACTAGAAATCAACAAAAATGGCTTACCTCTCTTTCTGTTCATCTTCTTCTTCCCCTGCTTCATCTTCTTTCGGTGTTCCTTGATGTTTACTAACTTTACTCTTAATCATTTCTTACTCTCTTTTAATATCTTCAATTCAATACTTTTTCCGATTAAATATTGGTGCGTCCACTATCAAGATGATAGCAAAAAAGGTATTAAGAGGTTATATTATAATCACTAGTATACAAATGTGCAATGAACATGCGTGTTGTCATACGATATACGTGCAATTGTCATGCGATACATAAGTACATTGTCATGCCAGGAATGATGCGTAAAAAAATATAAAGCCAAGTTCAGTAAAAATATTGGGTACAAACATTAACACATGGACTAAAATTCGATGAATGAAATGTGAAAAAAAAAAAAAAACACATTTTTTGGGTTCAGTCAAACAAATGAAGATAGATGTAAAGAAGATGGAGATACATTTATGAATGAGTAGATATAAGACGAAGAGTGATGGTGAAAAACAAAGAGATTCAACCAAAAAGAAGTTCAATAGAACATTATTTATGAAATAAATAGAGTATAAAAGGCAAGAAAAGTAAGAAATTGTGAGTGATATCGAAATTCACTAAGTGTGAATTAATGAGATTTAAAATTCTTGGGTAAAGTGCAATTTGGCCCCTACAACTAGGTGAAATGGACAATTTACACCGTAAACTTGGATAATGGACAATTTGACCCCTACTACTAGGATAAAGTGCAATTTGGCCCATACCGTCATATTTTCTGTCAAAAAGTAACGTTTTTTTGCTTGTTTATTTTTTTTCCCAAAATGCCCCTCACTGGACCGAACCGGATAGGACCGGTTCGGCTAATTCTACTCTGGTTTTTTATTTTTAATTATATTCCTCTGTCTTCTTTTTTTCGAGAATTAAAAAAAAAAAAAAAACAAGAGTGGAATTAGCCAAACCGGTCCTGTCAGGTTCGGTCCAGTGAGAGGCATTTCGGAAAAAAAAAAATAAACAAGCCAAAAAACGTGACTTTTTGACGGAAAATATGACAGTAGGGGCCAAATTGCACTTTATCCTAGTAGTATGGGCCAAATTGTCCATTATCCAAGTTTACGGTGTAAATTGTCTATTTCACCTAGTTGTAGGGGCCAAATTGCACTTTACCCAAAATTTTTTAACTCTTCGTGAATTAATGATTTTTCACTCATAAGGTAAACTCTAATAATATTAAATGTAGATTCATGCTCTTTTAATTCTTCGTCCTCTCGCTTCTTCTCGCCGGTAATCTCCCCATTTTCTGCAAACTCTGCAACTTTTCTCTGTGCGCGAAGGCTTTGAGCCCGTCTTTAAACACCCATTTCTGTTGTTTTTGTTGGTTTTATTCTTACGAGTCGATGGATCGACGAGCTAATCTGTATGTTATGATGCAGGAGTGATGGTGGGCAAGGGTCAAGAAAGAGACGTTTGCCAGAAAGTGGTGCTGCCATATTGCACGAATGAGTTGTACGACACTAATTGCAACGCCTGCTGTTTAAAAGAAGAAAGCAAGGAAGCAGTCTCCTTTTGTAAAAGTGTGCCTGGTTTGCCTGCTGGACAATACCTCTGCATCTGCTCTTATCCCTGTTCTTGATCTTCATCCTAACTTATTATGTACGACGTGTCGTTTTGTCTTCCTAGAGAAGACTCTCTCTCTCATCTTTTGTCTCAAGTGATCAAAATTAGAGGAGAATGAGTTGTAATTTCCATCATAATATAAAATAAAAATGGTTATCATTGTCCATTTATCTTCTAAGTGAATTGAGATATACATCGAGTAATCAACCTAAGCAACCAATCCAAGATCAATGGACCGATCAAAGTTATGTCGGTTAAGGTCAAACCTTGGTCGGTCTGTAATTAAAATAATATCAAACTCGAACTAGTCTGACTCGACTTCATTCTTTTGAGTGTTTTATTTCTTTATTTTTCTTGGTAAAATACTTATTTATTTTTGCTCTTATCACTTTGGAATGTATAATTATAATTCGTGTTGGATATTTTATCGCTTGGTGCACTTCTTGATGTATTATCCTTTTATTCTTTGATCATTAGGTGAATTTTAAACTATTTTGTCCGTGTTATGACTTAATTTGAATTTTAAGTATTCCACTGCGAACCATAAAATGTGTTTTGGGCTAAACGGTCGTTCAACTCGATGTTTCTGTCTTAACCCACCCTCTAGTTGTGAAATTTTTTCTCTTATAACATATTTTAACATGTTATTTGTCAAAAGAAATACCATTTATCTTCTTTTCATAGTCTAATTTAAATTCTTTCATAATTTTCTCGTAATTAAATTTCTTATTTAGCAAAAAAAAAAAAAAAAAAAAAATACTTGTGAAAGTTTTAGACCTGTTTTAGGTTCCATTATTCATTACTATTTCTCCCAACATTCTATTTTACATGTAAGTGACAGTTTCTCAATATTTCATTTTCGGAATCGATGGCCTTGGGTGGCATGAGACAGCCTTGCATGGCGGCAAGCGAGGGTCGTGAGAGTGAGAGTGAGAGTGAGCGTGGGCGTGGTGGTCATTGTAATTTCTTGGATAGATTTGTATTTCTGAAAAAAAAAAACACCTTTTTCATGCAAGGTGAATAGATAAAACGGTCCAAACTTTTTTCTCTTTCAATGCATTTGAAGAAGACCGAAGAGAAACAAACTATCCCAAATATGTTCATGTAAAACTATTCTCATGCCGTGTGGAGTCTACGGGTGCTACAAGTACTTAAAAGATAATAATAATTTAAATTTTCAATTTGGAGATCTTGATAATTGATATTTATATTTTTTTTTTTTACGATTTAGACCTTAAAATTAGACCTCTAATCAAATAGGTTACTACTGTTAACAATCTCTCCTTGTCTCCTTTCTCTCTGATCAATCCTGAGCCCGGAAAAATGATATTTTAAACAATTTTTTTTTTTACTATTCCGACGTTAACGCTAGATTCATTAACAAAAATGTCTTTGGCTCTCTCTCTCATCGAAATTTAGAACAAATTTAAATAAAGTGCACGTGTTACATTCAAGTAATATAAGATAAACAAAATATCAATCTACGAAGACAAAATTATTAAAATTTAAATCTTAAATTCTATTTAAGCAATTCTCCTTTTTTTTTTACGTGTTGCGTCAAATTTGTGAAGGCAAAATCTTCGATCAAGGTTTGATCCCTCTACGAATCTTTGCATGTTCATCGCACACCTACTTCTTGGGGTTTTCTTGTGAATTTCGATGAGAAAGAGGAATTAATTGATACCACAATTAGTTTCAAACATGCATGGCCAGATCTAAGCTAAGAAAACAACGTACCTTTTTTGATCCTTTCCATATAAAGCTCAAAAATCAAACGGTGCAAACGTCTCTTTTATTTCCGAGGAAAAAGATCAGACGGTTGAAAATCTTTTGATCTTTGTTTGCGGAACGGCTTCTTCTAGCATACCAAACAGAGAGGGTCAGGCCATAAGCGTATAAAGAAGGCCTTAGGCCACAGCAAACAGAAGGAAGCAATTTTCAGGCGGTGCTGTCAGCCATGGCCAAGTTTCTTCAAAGCTTCAGCTTTATCTTCGTCCTCTCCCTTCTTCTTTCCGGTAAACTAATTCTTCTAATCTTGTCTATAAATGCTGAGGTTGTGGAGTACGCGAGAGGATTGATTTACATTGTACTACGTGGTGAGGGAAGTTCTATTTATTAATCCCTACTCGAACAATGAAACAAAATCTTAAGTGGTGGCAGCCTGGTTGACACATTCGTTGTTAGAAGTTTAGAGTTGTTCATGATAAAAAAACAGGCCGGTTATTATAGGTCTTATATAATTATTTTATATTATGTAGGTATACTGGTGAATCAGGTTAATGGGCAATGCAAGAAAGTGATGGATGTGTATTGCCAGAATGCTAAATTCGACTCTCTCTGCGATAAACGCTGCTTGGAAGAGGATCAGTTTGGCGAATCCAGTTGCGTTAGTGCTCCTGGCTTGGCTGCTGGCTCTTTCTTGTGTATTTGCACTTACCCTTGCTCTTGATTTTTCGTTTTTGGGTGTCTTTTATATTAGAACTATTAGTTAGATAGAACACTCACTTAGTTTGGTTAGATAGAACACTCACTTAGTTTGGTTTCTTATTCATCATTACTGCATTGGGATATATATTGTAAAACGTTGTTTCTTTCAATTTGCTTCTTCTTCTTCCTTTGCTTGTTTACTGTTCACACACTGTTTTTCTACGTGGTATCAGAGCTAGCAAAACATGGCTGTGCCTTCCCCTTCCACCCTTTCATCCCCTTCCCCTTCCCCTTCCCCTTCTGCCTCTTCCTCCCTCCCACCCTTTCCCTCTATCAATCAAACTTTAACCACTAAACTCACCTCCTCAAATTTTCTGGTCTGGAAGACTCAACTTCTCCGTGTCGTCACTGCCAACGGCATTGCTCACCTGCTTGACGACCATTACACACCCCCTCCTGCCTTTCTGGACAATCTCTCCACTGAACCTAATCTCGATTTTCTCATTTGGCAACGATATAACAGTCTCATCCTGAGCTGGATTTTCTCCTCCATGTCGGAGGATTTGCTGCCCCAATTTGTCGCCCTTACCACTGCCAGTGCCATCTGGTCGGCTCTCGCCGCGCGTTTCGCTTCCTCTTCGCTGGCCCGCATCACCGATCTCCGCCATCAACTTCACTGTCTCTCCAAAGATGGTCTCTCGGCTGCGGTCTACATTCAGAAACTCACCTCTCTCTGCAACACCCTCGCTGCAATCGGCCACAGCGTTCCCCCGCCAGATCAACTCCTCTACTTCTTGGGCGGGTTGGGCAGCGAGTACAACCCTTTCGTCACCTCGGTTACCAATCGCTCCGACCAGCCTCCGATTGAAGAAGTTTTTAGTCTCCTCCAAAGCTACGATTTCCGGTTGGAGAAACAGAATCTCGCCGTTGTTCTTCCGCTGCCGACCTAGGTTCAGGCGCACGCGGTGTTTCCGTGTTCTCCTCGCCCTGTCTGGCCCCCTCGGTCTCCTGGTTCTTTTCGGCCTGGCCCTCAGCCCGGTTTTTCTTCCCCCGGCCCTGGCTCGCATTATCCCTCGAGCCCGCCCGGCCCATGGCGTCCCCGGCCCGCCCCGCAGTTTCGGCCCAGATGCCAGATTTGTAATCGTCTGGGCCACTCTGCCCTCCGGTGCTTCTTCCTCTCTTCTGCAGCCCAACAGGCCCCAGCCCAACCCCAGGCCCATCTGACCTCCTTCTCTTTTGAACCGAACCGACCCAACCCAGCCCCCAAACCGGCCCTGCCCACTTCTCTCCAGACCCAGCCCAACCTTACCCACCCGTCCTTTTTCCCCCTTCTTCCCCTGTTCCCTCTCCCAATCCGGCCGGGCTCCTCCCCACTCCGGTCACCTCCTCGCCGGCCCCCTCCTGGGTTATGGATTCCGGCGCAACCCATCACTTTCTGCAATCTTCCGATGGTCTCTCGCATCTCCAGCATCTCCCAGTTCCTTCGCACGTCACTACAGCCGAAGGTACCACTCTTCCCCTTTATGTTTCTGGTTCCTCTGTTCTTCCGGCGATTGGCCGCTCACTTTCTTTAAATTCTGTTTATCACACTCCTCACTTTTCGCACAATCTGCTGAGTGTCTCTCGTTTATGCCACGATAATTCTGCCTATGTTGAATTTCATCCCTCGTATTTCCTTGTTAAGGATCGGATTTCTCACCGACTCCTCCTCCGTGGTGAACTCCGGGATGGTCTGTACCGCACCCCCTCAGCCTCCTCCGTTTTGTCTCTTGCTGCCAGGCTCCCGGTTTCTGATTCCTCTCCAGCCACTCTCTGGCACCGCCGGCTGGGACACCCCTCTCCTCGGGTCCTTCAGCAAGTGTTTAATGCTTGTAATTTTCATTATGATAATCTTTTGTATGACACATGTGTACCTTGCAAAATGAGTAAATGTCATCAGCTTACTTTTCCAATTTTGCAGTCACATGCTCGTTTTCCTTTCGATATTGTTCATACGGACGTGTGGGGTCCCTCCCCGATTAGCTCTGTCACGGGTGCCCGATATTTTGTTCTCTTTATTGACGATTGTACTCGTTTTACTTGGCTTTTTCCATTAAAATTAAAAAGCGATGTCTATACCACTTTTGTCAACTTTTATCATTTTGTACTCACTCAATTCTCTCTTAAAATCAAAAGTGTCCAATCCGACTGGGGTGGTGAATTTCAGTCACTTACCCCCTTGTTTCAATCCCTCGGCATTCGGCATCGTGTTTCTTGTCCATATACCCCGAATCAAAATGGTCGGGTAGAGCGCAAAAATCGTCATGTAGTTGAGACCGGTCTCTCCCTTCTTTTCCATTCCTCCGTTCCTCAACGGTTCTGGCCTTATGCTTTTCTCACCGCTATTAGTCTCATCAATTTTCTTCCTACTCCAGTTCTCCACCATAAGTCCCCTTTTGAGTCCTTGTTCCACACACTTCCCTCTTACCTCTCTCTTCGTGTGTTTGGCTGTCTGTGTTTTCCCCTTCTTCGTCCTTTCAATAAACACAAGCTTCAACCACGGTCCCTTCCGTGTGTCTATTTAGGCCCCAGTCCACATCACAAAGGCCACCTTTGTCTCGAACCCACTTCCCACAAAGTTTATATCTCCCGTCACGTTACTTTTGTCGAGTCTACATTTCCCTTCTCCTCCCTCTCCGAGCCCGTCTCTTCTTCCTCCCCTTTTGAACTTACTATTCCTACTATCTCTCATCCCCTCTCCAACCCTACCTTTCCCCCTCCTCCACCCTCCCCCACTCCCATCCTCCCCGCTTCTCCCCTCCTTCCTACCCACCCTTCTCTTCCTCCTAACCCACCTTCCTCTCCACCCACCCTCCCACCTGCCCCTCTCCCTAACCCCGAGCCCCTTCCACTTGTTCCCCTCCCTCACCCTATGACTACCCGATCCAAAGCTGGTATTTTTAAACCTAAAGCCTTCCTTCTTGCCCCTCCCCTTGAACCACATACTTTTTCTCAGGCTGCCAAGTCTCCTCATTGGCTTGCCGCCATGCACGAGGAAATTTCTGCCCTCCACCACACCCACACCTGGACGTTAGTTCCCCTTCCTAGTGATGCGAAACTTATTGGCTGCAAGTGGGTTTTTAAGATGAAGATAAACTCTGATGGCACCGTTTCTCGCTACAAAGCCCGTCTTGTTGCAAAGGGCTATGATCAAACCGAGGGTATTGATTATGACGAGACTTTCAGTCCCGTTGTCAAACCAGCATCTGTCCGCACAGTGCTCTCGTTAGCCGTCTCTTTTCGCTGGCCTATTCGTCAGTTCAACGTCAGCAATGCCTTCTTACACGGGGATTTATCTGAGCAGGTATACATGCAACAGCCTCCTGGGTTTGTTGACCCCTCTTCTCCGTCGGCTGTCTGTCTTCTGCATAAAGCTCTCTATGGCCTTAAACAATCTCCGCGAGCCTGGTATGTTAAGCTCTCTACGGCCTTAATTGCTTGGGGTTTCTCTGCATCCAGATCAGACTCATCACTTTTCATCCGTCGCACGTCCTCCTCGATCCTCATCATGCTCGTATATGTGGACGATATTATTGTGACCGGTGATTCCGCTTCACTGATCGATCAGCTCTTGTTATATCTTCACTCTCAGTTCCGCGTTCGAGATCTCGGCCCGTTATCCTACTTTCTCGGTATCTCTGTCACCGCGACACCTACCGGTATGCATCTTTCTCAATCTCGGTATATCACTGACCTACTTCACAGGTCCAATATGAGCTCTTGCAAACCGGTTCCGACTCCCATGCTTGCTGGACCCGGTTTATCTCTCCACTCCGGCCTCCCTCTCCCCGATGGCTACCTATATCGCAGCATTGTGGGTGCTCTCCAATATTGCTGTCTCACCCGTCCTGACATCTCCTTTGCAGTCAACAAGGTCTCGCAATTCATGCATTCTCCTTCTGATGTCCATTGGCAGGCCGTGAAACGGATTCTTCGGTATCTTAAAGGTACTCTTTCTCTCGGCATCTCCTTTCAGCCTTCGAGCTCCTGTGACCTTATCTGCTATACGGACGCTGACTGGGCCTCCTGTCCCGATGATCGCAAAAGCACCAGTGGCTTCTGTATTTTTCTCGGTTCCAACCTCATCTCCTGGTCCTCTACAAAACAGAAGGTTGTCTCCCGCTCTAGCACAGAATCCGAATATCGCAGTGTTGCCAATGGCGCTGCCGAAGTTCTCTGGCTGCAGTCGCTCTTACAGGAGCTTGGTTTTCCTTCTGCCTCAGCGCCGCTTATTCTCTGCGATAACTTGAGTGCCACTTATTTGGCCTCTAATCCCGTCCTCCATTCCAAATCCAAACACGTTGCGATTGATTTCCATTTCGTCCGAGAAAAGGTGGTTTGCAAGCAGCTCTCCGTCAAGTTTACTCCCTCTGCCCATCAACTCGCTGATGCTCTCACGAAGCCTCTCCCACCAGCGGCTTTTAACATCTTCTTATCCAAGATCTTCGGCCTTCAGCCTTGCTCTTGAGGGGGGATATTAGAACTATTAGTTAGATAGAACACTCACTTAGTTTGGTTAGATAGAACACTCACTTAGTTTGGTTTCTTATTCATCATTACTGCATTGGGATATATATTGTAAAACGTTGTTTCTTTCAATTCAATTTCAGTAGCATTTATTGCACTCTGCTTCTTCTTCTTCCTTTGCTTGTTTACTGTTCACACACTGTTTCTCTACGTTTTAAGGAAGGGAGACTGTCTTCCTTCTATAGACTATAACCTATCTCTTGTATGGTAATGAGAATTGAATAAAGCTAGTTCTTATACTCTTGGGATTTCGTTTATTTCTTTGAATTTCTTAGAAAAGATTTATAATGTTGGTGGGACGTTGTTATGATCTTTCAAGGGATGGTTTAGGCCAGTTCGAACAAATAAATATTGATTTGAAAAGTTGTATCTTAAAAGTTAACAAACACGGTGATCACAGTGAAAATAAGATATTAATTGCACTAGTTAATTAATATCACGTAAGATTACAATATATACCACTGAGTTCGAGATGAATTTGTGTGGCTCCTATACTCCTAGGACACTAGAATATCGAACAATGGACGAAAAAAGCCGTCAGAGAAAAACATATTTGTTTATTCTTGATTGACGGGACACCAAAGGCCTCTACTCTTCCATCTTTTTGATAATTAGAGAGTTAAAATTAAAATTAATTTTAAAGAATAATTAGCAATTTAAACTCAGAAAGATTTCGACTGATATTTTAAACAATGTTTTTTTTTTATGATTCGTCGCATTTGTATTTGTCGACGTATCCATGTTTAAGAATCGCTCTATGTACTCAAAGTCCTCATTTGTAAGAAATCCTAGCTCTTGTGAATATTTACGACTTTCTATTAAGGCATTGATTCTTAGTGCACACTCTTGAAGAGAACCCTGCTCGGCTTCATCTTGACATTGATAATAACTCGGTTGAATGGGGATCGTGACTCGATCATCTCCACGCTGCTCATCTTCATGTCGATCAACTTTGATGCCTTTTTTCAGATGTTTTTTTTAACATGCACGATCACGTATTTCCCTATCATATTGTCATTTCCAAGTTCCATGTTGCGTGTGTAATATCCGGTTTGTACGGACCTTTTATTATATTGTTATTATATTGTTATTGGCATTTTTGTAATTATGTCAAATCAGGTCCGATTTACGAAAAGAACGCGTCATTTCGATCCTAGCGATTAATTAGAATTTTAAGAAAATTTTGGGAATTTTCGGAGATCAAACACTATAATCCGAGTAAATACGCTTTTCGTAATGTAAAAGACGTTCTCGTAAAAATAGCAAACGAGGTCCAAATTACGAACGGACAGTTTTATTAAATCTCAAATATTAAGTGGAGCTTATTGGTGAAGTTTGGAAGTTCGGAGAAACCGAATAGCTAAACGATTAACGAACCGAACGACGAAACTAATATAAAAACTTAAGAAAGGGCAAAATCGTCATTTGAGTATTTAATTTTTATTATCTATTAAAAGGCAATATGCCTTAGTGATTTTCCAACGAAAATCACTCCAGAGAAGAACACTTCTCTGTTTCTTTCTTCCTCCCTCGCGCGAAACCTACTTGGCCGCCGGCGATCCGACGTTCCGACCTCCGATTTCTCCTCCGTTCTTCACGTTTTCTTCCTCTCTCGCTACCCTCGGTATGTAGCTTTAGTCTTGGGTCGTTTATTTCGAGTTTTGGTTTGATTTAGGGTTAGGGTTTAAATTAGGTTTTCCGTTAAAAACGTGATTTAGGCTTCGTAATTAATAGGTTAGCTATAATTACGTATATATTGAACGTATTGAACGTTATTGGACGAAGAAAAGTCGAATTGCGAAAAAGTTATAAATTGGTAAAATTTCGGGTTTTAGGGAAAAACTCGTTATTTGAGAATTTGGATAATCGAGCTTTAATGAACGTTCGAAATGCTCTAATTAGCTAAGTGGAGAATTTAGGAGAATTCGCTAGTTAAGGATTTTGTAATTTGGACGTTTATAGTTTAAATCGGTTCTAACTATGAATATCGTGTTTTCTCACAGACACACGACTCCCGTGGACGAAGCTAGTGATTCAGTGCGCTCCAGGTAAGTTTTCGTGACTTACTTTGACCCAAAGGTCTGCACCATACTCCGTCGTCGTCTCGAGAATACTCGAGGAACTGTTTGTTTTATGTTATTCTGGTTGGGTAGTTAGGTTAGTTGTTTATAGGTTCTGCTTTACTGCCATGAATGTATGCACGTTGGTTGTTTACTTTCTGCTTATATGAACTGTTCATGCATCACGGATTTCAAATGTCATGAAAATGGATTTCCGCACGTGTTTTAAGAAAAGAAAGGTAATCTGTAATTAATGAATGTAATCTGTTTCTGGTTACGCGAGGTGGGGCTCAGGCATGGCTGTAGGTTTTTTTTGAGCATGTACCCCCCCCATCTAAGTGGAAAGTGGTAGTTCGACCGCGGAATGTATCCTTTCCATTTAGTGGGCTGAGATCTCGGTGACAATTCTGTCTGTGACGTAATGTATCTGTAAATGTATCTGTAAATGAATCTGTAAAGGCATTGGTAAATGAATCTGAATTGGTAATCTGAACGTTTTCTGAATGGCATACGCACGCATGCATGCATCTGCATTTACGTAGCTTACTGAGATTTCAATATCTCATATGTGTCTGTATGGTGTAGGTAATCTCTTAGGAGATATTGAACCAGGTGAGGACGACGTTCCTCCTCCTGACGAGGGATGCAGTTGATGGATGATAGCTGTGGGAGTGCGCTGGGGCAGTCGAGGCGCGATATGACCCGTGGGGATGTATGTCTGGACTCTGGGTTTATTTTGGGATGTTTTGAGTTGATAATTGTATAGTATATTTAGGGTGTTTGGATCTGGATAGGAATTTGATAACGTTTTGGTAAGCGTACGTAAAATGTCTTGGTTTAAACTGTTTGCTGAATGTTTTGAAAACGTTTAATTAGTTTTAGGTTGATACGGTTATGTTTGATGTTTAGATACATCCACGCAGTTGGACTTCGTAAGTCTGCTGTAAGTCGGTTGAGTTAACGCATAAGTTGATTTGGTTTAAAGATGAAAAAAATGGTAGAAATGTGAAATTGGTGTAGGAAAAATGGAGGTTTGTTGGGCTCTGGAAATCGGATTGCCAGAGAATGAAAGAATTTACTTTGCTCTCTGGAGAATTCCAGAGAGCAAGTGAAGTGATCTGCTCTCTGGAGAATTCCAGAGAGCAAGTGAAGTGATCTGCTCTCTGGAGAATTCCAGAGAGCAAGTGAAGTGATCTGCTCTCTGGAGAATTCCAGAGAGCAAGTGAAGTGATCTGCTCTCTGGAGAATTCCAGAGAGCAAGTGAAGTGATCTGCTCTCTGGAGAATTCCAGAGAGCAAGTGAAGTGATCTGCTCTCTGGAGAATTCCAGAGAGCAAGTGAAGTGATCTGCTCTCTGGAGAATTCCAGAGAGCAAGTGAAGTGATCTGCTCTCTGGAGAATTCCAGAGAGCAAGTGAAGTGATCTGCTCTCTGGAGAATTCCAGAGAGCAAGTGAAGTGATCTGCTCTCTGGAGAATTCCAGAGAGCAAGTGAAGTGATCTGCTCTCTGGAGAATTCCAGAGAGCAAGTGAAGTGATCTGCTCTCTGGAGAATTCCAGAGAGCAAGTGAAGTGATCTGCTCTCTGGAGAATTCCAGAGAGCAAGTGAAGTGATCTGCTCTCTGGAGAATTCCAGAGAGCAAGTGAAGTGATCTGCTCTCTGGAGAATTCCAGAGAGCAAGTGAAGTGATCTGCTCTCTGGAGAATTCCAGAGAGCAAGTGAAGTGATCTGCTCTCTGGAGAATTCCAGAGAGCAAGTGAAGTGATCTGCTCTCTGGAGAATTCCAGAGAGCAAGTGAAGTGATCTGCTCTCTGGAGAATTCCAGAGAGCAAGTGAAGTGATCTGCTCTCTGGAGAATTCCAGAGAGCAAGTGAAGTGATCTGCTCTCTGGAGAATTCCAGAGAGCAAGTGAAGTGATCTGCTCTCTGGAGAATTCCAGAGAGCAAGTGAAGTGATCTGCTCTCTGGAGAATTCCAGAGAGCAAGTGAAGTGATCTGCTCTCTGGAGAATTCCAGAGAGCTCTCTGGAGAATTCCAGAGAGCAAGTGAAGTGATCTGCTCTCTGGAGAATTCCAGAGAGCAGGTGCTTGGTCTCTGCACAGAGTGTGCAGCGATCGATCTCTGCTGCAGCGCAGAGATCGATCGCTGCGTGCTGCAGCATGATCGCTGCACTTAGTGCAGCGATCGGTCTCTGCTCTGCAGCAGAGATCGATCGCTGCTGGCTATTTTAGCTGCAGCGATCGATCTCTGCTGCAGCGCAGAGATCGATCGCTGCCTCAGTGCAGCGATCGCTGCTGCTTTGCGAGGGTAGAATTCCGATTCTGCCCTCCCTTCTTTTATTGTTATTAAAAGTTTTTAATTAAATGTTTTTAAGTTTTATTTAAATAGTTTTAGTTTATGTTTTAAATGATTTACCAAACGAACTTCGATTTCGATTCCGGTTTCGGTTTCGATTTCAATTCTGGTTAACGTCAAGTTTTAAAGTTTATAAAATGTAAAGAAGAAAAAAAAAAAAAAAATAATATGAGAAATACGGGTACAGTTTTAGGGGTGTTACAGTTATGGTATCAGAGCCCCCGGGTTTTAAAATCGATTCTGTAGACTGCTCGACTGCGCAGCCACTACGCGGACATCCTTCATCAACTGTAAGTCTGTTTACTGCTTTGTTTGATTTCAGTTTCTTAGGATTATCTGTTTTAAATTTTATAGGAGTTCTATAAATATGACTCGGGGAAGGGATCCGAGAGACGATGCGATGGATCGTCTTACCGATTTGATAGACCGCCAGTCTCAGCATATGGACCGGCAAGCGCAGCAAATTACGGATTTAGTAAATCGGGAGACACAGCGAGAGAATCAGAGGGCTCAGGAGTTGGTAGTACCCACTAATCAGGGTATGCAGAGGTTTCAGAGCCTTCGGCCTCCAGTATTTGAGGGCCAGTCATCGGATCCGACTCGTGCCGAGGAGTGGATCCGAGTGATGGAGGATATGCTGGTTTATGCTGAGGTGGGGAACGGGAGCAAGGTCGCTTATGCTACTTTTCACTTGGCTATGGATGCCCGTTTCTGGTGGGATTCGATCAAGGTGACGACAGACGTATCAGTTATGACTTGGGAGCGGTTCAAGTTTATATTCTTCGACAAGTATTTCAGCCGTACTGCGAGAGTGGCCAAGAGGAACGAGTTTATGCAGCTGAGACAGACGGGTTCAGTTGCTGACTATATTCGGAGGTTTGAGGCTTTATCGCGATTTGCACCGCGCCTTGTCAGCGATAACGATGAGAAGGTGCACCAGTTTATGGAGGGACTTAATCCGGAGTTACGGATGCACGTTGTGGTCTCAGGTATTATCGACGTACCCTTTTCTGACATCGCAGCTAGGGCTCTGGATATCGAGGCGGCCAGGGCCACTTGTATTAGACCGAGGGAGCCAGCGAAGGGCTTCTTTCGGGAGATTCGTCCTCAGTCGCAGAACCGAGGATTTCAGCCTAGAGCACAGCCGCCCCAGCCACAGCCGAGGGGTGTGAAGAGACCTCTAGAGGGAGGTAACGATCGGGGCAAGGGGAAACAAATTCAGGGAGCTTCTCAGATGCCATGGTGCCCCTTTTGTCAGAAGGAGCACAGTGGAGAGTGTCGAGTTGGCTCTAATAAGTGCTACAGATGTGGTGGAGTCGGCCATTTTGTTAGAGATTGTCCACACCCGGGCCGAGATCAGCTAGGTGGAGATCAGCGGAGAGTTACGCCGAGGGTCTTCGCACTTATTGAGCCGGGCAGTGTTGATGACGAGGATCAGCCTGCCGTGATTGCAGGTACTATTTTGCTTATGGGCGCTACTGTTCTTACTTTGATGGATACCAGAGCTACGCACTCCTTCGTATCGACAGCATGCATGACTAGATTGGGGCTAAAGTCTGAGTTAGCTGGGGTTGAGTATAGTGTGATGCTGCCTTCGGGAGAGCATATGCGTTCAGATCGTATTCTCCAGGGCAATATCGTCTCGGTGGGGAGTATTACCCTTTATGCTCGGTTGATAGTTATGAGCATAGAGCGGTATGATCTTATTTTGGGGATGGACTGGCTGGCACAGCACTTCGCCACCATCGATTGTCGCTCCGGGATTGTGACCTTCCGACCCCCGGACAGAGCCCAGTTTTCTTATCAGGCGATGAACCGATCTAGCGGATCGCCTATCTCTTATTCTATGGAGGTCAGAGAGCAGTTCAAAGGTGCGTGCTCTATTTATTTGGCCTCAGTTTTCGATATTCAGTTGCTCAGCGGATTACAGCCGAGCGACATTCCTATTGTCAGAGAGTTCTCTGGTATATTTCTTGACGATCTTCCCGGATTACCGCCTGACCGGGAGATTGAGTTCACTATAGATGTCTATCCGAACGCCGCGCCAACGTTTAAAAACCCGTATCGGTTGGCACCAGCTGAGTTGAGAGAGTTGAGGACTCAGCTTGACGAGCTATTAGAGAAGGGTTTCATCCGACCCAGCGTTTCACCCTGGGGTGCGCCCGTTTTGTTTGTTAAAAAGAAAGACGGGACCCTCAGGATGTGTATTGACTATAGGGAGCTGAACAAGTTGACAGTGAAGAACAGATACCCACTGCCCAGGATCGACGACTTGTTTGATCAGCTACAGGGTGCCCGAGTATTTTCCAGGATTGACCTGCGCTCGGGTTACTATCAGTTGAAGGTCCGGAGGGATGACGTGCCAAAGACAGCGTTCCGGACGAGGTATGGGCATTATGAGTTTCTCGTTATGTCTTTTGGGCTCACTAATGCTCCTGCAGCATTCATGGATCTGATGAACCGGGTCTTTAAGGAGTACTTGGACAAGTTTGTGGTGGTGTTTATTGATGACATCCTGATCTACTCTAAGTCTAGGGAAGAGCACGAGGAGCATCTGAGGATTGTTCTGGGGATTTTATGCGAGCGCCAGCTATATCCCAAGTTTTCGAAGTGCGAGTTCTGGCTTGACAGTGTGAGTTTCCTAGGCCATATCATATCACAGGACGGAGTTTCTGTGGATCCGAGCAAAGTCCAGGCGGTCAGAGATTGGCCACAGCCGAAGAACGTGCGTGAGGTGCGTGGATTTCTCGGATTGGCCGGTTATTACCGGAAGTTTATTCAGGGATTCTCGAAGATCGCACTTCCCTTATCACGCTTGACTCGGAAGAGTGAGAGATTTATATGGTCGTCTGCTTGCGATGACAGTTTTGCAGAGTTAAAGCAGAGATTGACCACCGCTCCAGTTCTGGCGCTGCCTGTTGAGGGTGTCAGGTTCAGTATTTACTGCGATGCGTCTGGAGTCGGGCTCGGTTGTGTGTTGATGCAAGAGGGGAAAGTCATTTCTTATGCTTCTCGGCAGATGAAGCCGTATGAGCAGAACTACCCTACGCATGACCTCGAGTTAGCAGCTGTGGTCTTCGCACTGAAGATATGGAGACATTATTTATATGGGCAGCAGTGCGAGGTATTTTCTGACCACAAGAGCTTGAAATACTTATTTACGCAGAAGGAGCTGAACATGAGACAGAGACGATGGCTTGAGTTTGTCAAAGATTACGATTTTGATATCAAGTACCATCCAGGAAAGGCGAACAAGGTTGCTGATGCCTTGAGTAGAGTGCCTTCTGCGATACAGCCTTCATTAGCAGCGATGACAGTTACTCTGCGGTCTGAGATTGAGAGATTTGACGTGGAGATTGTGGCGGAGTTGTCTAGTATGCTCTCTAATGTTTCTCTCAGGCCGACTCTTCTAGATCGTATACGTGAGGCTCAGCTGACTGATTCAGAGTGTATGGAGCTTCGATCTAGCATGATATTGGGAGACTCGTCGGATTTTCATCTATCAGAGGATGGTATTCTGAAGTTTCGGCACAGGTGGTACGTGCCTAGCGACGAGAGTCTGAGGAAGGAGATATTGGCTGAGGCACATTCTTCAGCTTATTCTGTGCACCCGGGAAGTACCAAGATGTACCGGGACTTACGGCAGCACTTCTGGTGGCCAGGTATGAAGAGAGAGGTTGCCCAGCACGTCGAGACCTGTTTAGTTTGTCAACAGGTTAAGGCGGAGCACCAGAGACCGGCCGGTACATTACTACCACTGCCGATTCCGGAGTGGAAGTGGGAGCAGATCTCTATGGACTTCATTGTGGGGCTCCCGAGGACTACACGAGGACATGATGGCATTTGGGTTATTGTGGACCGATTGACAAAGTCGGCTCACTTCTTGCCCGTGAAGATGTCGTCATCTATGGATCAGCTTGCCGAACTCTATGTGCAGGAGATTGTTAGATTGCACGGAGTTCCGGTTTCTATTGTTTCAGACAGAGATCCTAGATTTACCTCGAAGTTCTGGAAGAGTTTACACCGAGCTATGGGGACTCAGCTAGATTTCAGCACAGCGTTTCATCCTCAGACCGACGGTCAGACGGAGAGGACGAACCAGATTCTTGAGGATATGCTCAGGGCGTGTGTGCTGGAGTTTCAGGGCTCGTGGAGCCGATATTTACCTCTGGTTGAGTTCTCGTATAACAACAGCTTCCAGGCTACTATCGGCATGGCTCCGTATGAGGCTTTATATGGTCGGAAGTGTAGGTCTCCATTACACTGGGACGAGGTTGGCGAGGCCAGCAACGTTGGTCCTGAGATCTTACAGCAAACGGCAGATAAGATTGCCGTTATCCGACGGCGGATCGAGATAGCTCAGAGCCGGCAGAAGAGTTATGCCGACACGAGACGGCGAGAGCTAGAGTTTGATGAAGGCGACGAGGTTTATTTGAAGGTTTCTCCATTCAAAGGCGTCGCGAGGTTTGGAAGGAGGGGTAAGCTGAACCCTCGGTACGTGGGGCCCTTTCCTGTTCTGAAGAGGATCGGGAAGTTGGCGTATAGACTGCAGCTTCCGGCTTCTATGGAGGGCATTCATGATGTATTCCACGTATCCATGCTTCGGAGATGTTTACGTGATCCATCTCATGCCGTGGAGACTACAGAGATCGAGGTACAGCCTACCTTGACTTACGAGGTGAAGCCGGTACGTATTCTGGAGTACTCTACCAAAATCTTGCGCAACAAAGAGATTCCGCTAGTCAAAGTCCTATGGCGGAACCACGAGGTGGAAGAGGCTACGTGGGAACGACAGCAGGATATGATGACTAGATATCCTGATCTGTTTGGGTAGTTTAATTTTGTGGACAAAATTCTGAATAAGGAGGGGAGAATGTAATATCCGGTTTGTACGGACCTTTTATTATATTGTTATTATATTATTATTGGCATTTTTGTAATTATGTCAAATCAGGTCCGATTTACGAAAAGAACGCGTCATTTCGATCCTAGCGATTAATTAGAATTTTAAGAAAATTTTGGGAATTTTCGGAGATCAAACACTATAATCCGAGTAAATACGCTTTTCGTAATGTAAAAGACGTTCTCGTAAAAATAGCAAACGAGGTCCAAATTACGAACGGACAGTTTTATTAAATCTCAAATATTAAGTGGAGCTTATTGGTGAAGTTTGGAAGTTCGGAGAAACCGAATAGCTAAACGATTAACGAACCGAACGACGAAACTAATATAAAAACTTAAGAAAGGGCAAAATCGTCATTTGAGTATTTAATTTTTATTATCTATTAAAAGGCAATATGCCTTAGTGATTTTCCAACGAAAATCACTCCAGAGAAGAACACTTCTCTGTTTCTTTCTTCCTCCCTCGCGCGAAACCTACTTGGCCGCCGGCGATCCGACGTTCCGACCTCCGATTTCTCCTCCGTTCTTCACGTTTTCTTCCTCTCTCGCTACCCTCGGTATGTAGCTTTAGTCTTGGGTCGTTTATTTCGAGTTTTGGTTTGATTTAGGGTTAGGGTTTAAATTAGGTTTTCCGTTAAAAACGTGATTTAGGCTTCGTAATTAATAGGTTAGCTATAATTACGTATATATTGAACGTATTGAACGTTATTGGACGAAGAAAAGTCGAATTGCGAAAAAGTTATAAATTGGTAAAATTTCGGGTTTTAGGGAAAAACTCGTTATTTGAGAATTTGGATAATCGAGCTTTAATGAACGTTCGAAATGCTCTAATTAGCTAAGTGGAGAATTTAGGAGAATTCGCTAGTTAAGGATTTTGTAATTTGGACGTTTATAGTTTAAATCGGTTCTAACTATGAATATCGTGTTTTCTCACAGACACACGACTCCCGTGGACGAAGCTAGTGATTCAGTGCGCTCCAGGTAAGTTTTCGTGACTTACTTTGACCCAAAGGTCTGCACCATACTCCGTCGTCGTCTCGAGAATACTCGAGGAACTGTTTGTTTTATGTTATTCTGGTTGGGTAGTTAGGTTAGTTGTTTATAGGTTCTGCTTTACTGCCATGAATGTATGCACGTTGGTTGTTTACTTTCTGCTTATATGAACTGTTCATGCATCACGGATTTCAAATGTCATGAAAATGGATTTCCGCACGTGTTTTAAGAAAAGAAAGGTAATCTGTAATTAATGAATGTAATCTGTTTCTGGTTACGCGAGGTGGGGCTCAGGCATGGCTGTAGGTTTTTTTTGAGCATGTACCCCCCCCATCTAAGTGGAAAGTGGTAGTTCGACCGCGGAATGTATCCTTTCCATTTAGTGGGCTGAGATCTCGGTGACAATTCTGTCTGTGACGTAATGTATCTGTAAATGTATCTGTAAATGAATCTGTAAAGGCATTGGTAAATGAATCTGAATTGGTAATCTGAACGTTTTCTGAATGGCATACGCACGCATGCATGCATCTGCATTTACGTAGCTTACTGAGATTTCAATATCTCATATGTGTCTGTATGGTGTAGGTAATCTCTTAGGAGATATTGAACCAGGTGAGGACGACGTTCCTCCTCCTGACGAGGGATGCAGTTGATGGATGATAGCTGTGGGAGTGCGCTGGGGCAGTCGAGGCGCGATATGACCCGTGGGGATGTATGTCTGGACTCTGGGTTTATTTTGGGATGTTTTGAGTTGATAATTGTATAGTATATTTAGGGTGTTTGGATCTGGATAGGAATTTGATAACGTTTTGGTAAGCGTACGTAAAATGTCTTGGTTTAAACTGTTTGCTGAATGTTTTGAAAACGTTTAATTAGTTTTAGGTTGATACGGTTATGTTTGATGTTTAGATACATCCACGCAGTTGGACTTCGTAAGTCTGCTGTAAGTCGGTTGAGTTAACGCATAAGTTGATTTGGTTTAAAGATGAAAAAAATGGTAGAAATGTGAAATTGGTGTAGGAAAAATGGAGGTTGTTGGTCTCTGGAAATCGGATTCCAGAGACTTGAAGAATTTACTTTGCTCTCTGGAGAATTGATTCCAGAGAGCAAGTGAAGTGATCTGCTCTCTGGAGAATTCCAGAGAGCAGGTGCTTGGTCGCTGCACAGAGTGTGCAGCGATCGATCTCTGCTGCAGCGCAGAGATCGATCGCTGCGTGCTGCAGCATGATCGCTGCACTTAGTGCAGCGATCGGTCTCTGCTCTGCAGCAGAGATCGATCGCTGCTGGCTATTTTAGCTGCAGCGATCGATCTCTGCTGCAGCGCAGAGATCGATCGCTGCCTCAGTGCAGCGATCGCTGCTGCTTTGCGAGGGTAGAATTCCGATTCTGCCCTCCCTTCTTTTATTGTTATTAAAAGTTTTTAATTAAATGTTTTTAAGTTTTATTTAAATAGTTTTAGTTTATGTTTTAAATGATTTACCAAACGAACTTCGATTTCGATTCCGGTTTCGGTTTCGATTTCAATTCTGGTTAACGTCAAGTTTTAAAGTTTATAAAATGTAAAGAAGAAAAAAAATAATAATAATAATAATATGAGAAATACGGGTACAGTTTTAGGGGTGTTACAGCGTGACTCGGCATATTATCGAGCTTTTGCTTGTTTTATTCGTCAGTTTCATGAAACAATATCTCTTCATTTTGCATCATCAATTCCCATAGCTTATTATCCTCCTCGTAGCTTTTGATATACTCCGTTATCAGAATATGCGTCGGTAGTCGTTAACCATTAACCACAAAACCGAACGCCAGGAATTGATATATTGTCCATTTGATATTTGCTTGAGATATGGCTGTGAATTAGAAGATGATAAAAATATTATATTTGCCCAGCTCAGTAAGAGTCCGCCCAGCGCAAGCCAGTTCCGTTGCCCACTCTGAATCCCCCACGCTGTGCCCAAGCTCTAGCCTAGCTCATTCTGTTCTAAGCCCCCATCGAAAAGCTCAGACCAGTCCTCGAGCCAAGCCCAGCCAGACATGATTCTTCCTCAATCGGGAGAGCTACGACTTCCTGCTGTTGGAGACATTAGGTTCACAGATCCATTCTTAAACATGTACGTGTCATTGCCATCTCACGAGAGTTATATTAGGATTATTGACGTGAAAAACTTCTGTTTGAAATTATGTGTGGTTAAATAAATTGGAGTAATGTTATATTTATTTTTTTATTATATTATTTAAATATATTTATTGATGTAATAAATAATAATGATGTAATTCATGTGATAAATTATAAATAATTAATTTATTATATTAATTATATTAAAATAAATTTTGGGTTGCTCAATAAACTTTGTAGATTGCCAAGTTTATAGTGAATTTGATTCACTTTGGAAATTTTAAAATTTATTCAACTTATATGTTGATTTTTTTTAATAAAATAAATCTTGATATTTGCACATTGAATAAAAAGAATTTCGAATCGATCTTTTGATTTTAGTCGGTTTGATTATGGTTCAGTTTGAGTTTTAGATTTTTTTGGTTGAGCTTAGTTTGAGTCAGTTTAAGCTCCGTTTTGGGTCAAATTTAGTTAATTTTTTATAATTTAAAATTATAAAATATATAAATATTATAACATCGGTTCGATAATGATTCGGAACAAAACCAAGAAAGATCTAATTTTAATACCAAGATTTAACAAGAATTTGAGGTTGTAAGGATTTAAATAGAAAGATTTACAAGATATTCTTAACAAAATGAATTTCAAGATTTATGATAATTAGAGTTTAAATTTTAATTTCAACCGATCGTTTTTACTCCACACTTGCCTACAAGGAATCCACTCTACCTTCTTCATACCCCGCGCGCTCTCTCTCTCTCCTAAACATCTCCTTTTTCCCGCTCGTACCACTAACAACACCAGTTTCTTGATCCTAGCTCACCGTCTTCAACACGTCTAACTGTTTGTGTTCTTACCGAGGAGCGGATCGCACTTGGTATTTTAGGTCTGTAGAGTTTTCGATACAAGTAACTGAGTTTCCGATATCATTAGTCTTGGTACTTCAGCCAAGTCTAGAATATCTCATTTTCTCCGCAAATCAACAACTCGGTTGGAATCAGTAACTGAGCATTTTTAAGACCCAGAGAGACAGACGGGAGGTCGGATCTCGAGCACTTCCGGCCCACTGAAGCACGGCAAGACGACGGCTCTGCAGCTGGTGACGAACGATCTCAATCCATACTCGCTCCCTGTTGTGTAACCTAGGGTTCACAACTCAGAAATAGCAAAAGGTTTCAGAGAATCAAGCAATCTCCATTCAATCGTCGATCGATTCGTAGAGTTCTACAAAGAAAAACTATAAAATGCAGAAAAATAACAAAATAGAAAACAGAAACGATAACCAAACAATCCACACTCTCCACTCTGCATCGCTGCTCATTATATTGGTGGTCTTCTCTAACCGTTTGGACACGTCATCAAATTGTTAATTGGGCTTGGGCTGGATTTCCTACTAACCCAACTGTGTAGCCTTCATGGAGGCCCCTTCCATGACAGTTTTATTTTATGCTTTACCGTTTTTGTTTTTCATTTTCTTAATTAACTGAATAAACTATCCTTTTCTTGTCGACATCCATTTTCTATAAAAATAATACTCTAAATTTTTGAGTCATTTGCATCTGCAACTCTCTCTCTCTCTCTCAAGATTGAATTTTTACCATTCCCTTCCAGCGTTTCTGAATTTTTACTTCATTTGCATATGTAACTCTCTCTCTCTCTCCTCCTTTCTGCTTTCAAGATTCTTGTCATTGTGTCGTTCGTAGTTCTTGTAGAGATCTTGGAAAGACTGTTCGTAGTTCTTGTAGAGATCATGGAAAGACTATAAAGATCTTGACAACTATACGAAGAATGATATTCGTGAAATTATTTTTCTGTACTTCAATTAATATTTTGTCTTTTCTTTGTTATTGTGTTGAACATTGCGGTAATGTTATGGTTGTGTTCTGTTTTTCATTTGCGAGCAAAGAATCAATACGACATTAACGTAGGTTGAATGACCCAAATCATTGAATATTTTTCTGAGAAATTCTAAATATAAAAAGACGTCTCATTTTCTGCATTTGATGAGTTTTTGTAGATTCTTCCAAATATTTATGATTTAATTTTAATTAATTTAAAAAAGATTGCAACAAAATTGATAAAATCATCTCTTAGTCCCTTTTATAATAAATTGATTCTTTTGTCCATACACGTTTTTTAAGTTCAGTCAAGTCTTTTCATGCAGTGAGTAACGTCAGAGAACACATTGTGTTTACGTCAGAAAGTGATCGACTCATTTCAACATTATGATTGAACAACTAATAAGCGTTGTGTTATTAAATAATAGACCAAAACATTATCTTTCCAAGTTTACTTTGAAAATAGCGAAGATAATGGAAGATATTTATTGTTTCTAAGCTTAAAATGAATTACTTTAATATGTTATATGTATAAGTTTTTTTGTTATCAGATTTTCTCATAAAATGATTTGAAAAATTGGTGATTTAATGAAAGATATGCATTTCAGTTCATAAAACTATAAATACTAAGCCTTAAGACATAATCTTCAAACAATACTAATACCTTCTAGTATTTTGTTTCTCATATTTTCTAATCAGAAATATGGACATCGAATCGATTCCTGGCCTTCGATTTTCTCCTGACCGGGTAAAACTCATCAAGCTCCTCCACATTATGGCCAATGGTGGACGACTCCCTGCATACATTCCAATCAAGGAGTACATCGACGTGTACGAGAATGATAAAATATGGGAGTTGATGAAAGAAAAAGAGGAGCTATATTGTTTCATGAAGCTAAAGAACAAAAGAAGTAAAAGTTCCAGAATAAATCAGGTCACACATCGTGGAACTTGGAAGGGCCAAAATGACGAGAAGATATTGAACAGACAGAATCATGTTGGATCGTACAGAAGTTTCTCTTTTATGCCGAAAATGGGTATTCGCATGGAAAATCGAATGGTCATGCATGAATATCGACTAGACGGGGACTTCAAAACATTAGTATGTCATTTTTCTTCTGTTTTTTCGATCCTCTTCTATCATGTGAACGCAAATTCTCTTCTATTATGTTAATAATCATCTTTTTAGCATACAATATCCTTAAAATATTTTTGAAACAGCATAGTGGCTACGTGATCGTTCATATCAAAAAATATGGAAAAAAAGATGCTAAAATCAACCGACAAGAAGATGAGCAGCACAACAATGAGCAAGTTACCACATCCATTCAGGCAAGTCAAACTCCTCAGTATCAACTTCAAGACGAGCAAGGTCCTCTTCAACAAATTCAGCCAAGTCAACCTCCTCAACAATATCAAGATGAAGAAAATCCTCTTCAACAGTTTGCACGAGAAATGCATCCTCTTTGGGTAGGTATTGACTGGGAAGAGCTCGGACTTCCTGCAAATGGAGATATTGGAAACATGGATCTTCGCGAATGGGAAAAGGATGACTTATTGCAGTTGGTAGCAGATATGGATGAGCCGAACAATGAGTCATTGTCATTGTACGAAAGTTAGATTAAAATTATTAGCGTGGAAAGCTTCGGCTTGAGATCATGCACTCTTTTTCCTTGTTTGAATTTTTTCCCATTGGGTTTTATTCAAACAAGGTTTTAACGACGCATCTTCTATTCTGTAGAAGAGTAGATCTCATGGTTTTCCATACCACGCTTTGTTTGTAACATTGATAACATAAATTAGTTTTTTTTTTTAATTTATTTTTTTTGTATTTTGAAGTCCACTTCATCAAACTATTATTAAAATAAATAAAAAAGTAACAATAATATTTCTCAAATATTCACAAATTGAATAGGTTTACTTTCCTCATAACCCACAAAACGTTTACCTCCTGCCCATCATTTATTATATACAATCCACTACCCAATAAAAATTAATAAAAGAAAAGAAAATGAGAAGTGGGTCTAGTCGATCTGAAGCGCCACCTTACGAGGTACAAGTTGCTTGTCCTTGGCCTCATGAGCTTCTCTCACTTGAGATAGAGGAAATGTCTTCTCCACTGGAATTTTAAGCTTTCCAGCCTCACAGAGCTTTCCAATTTCCCTTAAACCTTCTGAATCTGTCCTCATTTCATTAATTTACCAAGTCCCTGTCAAAATTTATAAAGGAAGTATCTACGTTCAACTTTAATTTTAATGTCTACTATGATATGTATGTATGTAAACTTAACATGTCATTGCCTAGTTTCTATTAAATTCATAAACTAACTTACAAGGTGTAACTCAAGTTCTTTTATCATCAAATGCATTAAACAATCAACAATATTTTATATCTTACTTACATGATTCAACCTGTACTCATTATGCCAAACAAATGGAAAAGGGAAATCATCTACTAGTATTGTTTTAATGTAAAACCTTACTTTGACTTATCACAAGAGAGTATCTCTAACTTTTGATTTCAAAATATATTTCTTTCAAATTCTTTGAATTACTAACCGTAGTTTACCCCATCTATCCAACCTCAAAATTATACTAGATCTATACCGTCTATCATCATTGAGGTTCTAAGCCTCGAGATGTCAACCTCTCTGGCCTTCAATACATAAACATTTCTACAGTACATGCATCGAATTAAGAAGCTAACATTTAGTAAATGAAACCTACCACCATCTGTACCACTATTTCCATCATCATCTCTTTTGACTGGTTTATTAGACAACTTGATATCAACAATGTCTTTTTTTATTGGGATCTTACAGAAACGATTTTTATGTAACAACCTCTAAGATTTGTGAATTCATCTCATCCATTAGCGGTCTTCTTCCTAAAAAAAAGCCATTTATAGTCTCAAAGAAATCCTTCGAGCGTGGTACTATAAATTATATACTGCTCTTCTAGCATGGGCCTTCTCAGTATCAAAATTCGATACATCCTTGTTTGTATGATTATGCTGGTTTATGTCGATGACATCATTCTTACGGGTAACTCCTCTACACTTTTGGACCAGTGTCTCTCTTATCTTCTTAATTCATTTCAATTTGAGTCTTTATTAACTATGAGTAACTTTATTTTATTATTCCTTGTCACTCATCTATTTCACTTATTCTTATTTTTATTTTTCTAGAATTTTATAGCAATTTAATTTGATTCAGTATATCCTCGTTGGATTAACTTTTATTTACTCTATTACTTCGTTAGCGATATGTACAATTGCGTAAGGTGTAGAAAATCACTAACACTTGCCTCTTAGCAATTTCTTGTGTATCTGCACTTACATTTGTGCTTAATTTTTCATGACGACATGTCGATCCTGTCTATCTTTTTAAGGAAGAGAGACTATGTTCCTTCAATAAACTATTTGAGCAATCTCTTATATGGTAACGAGAATTGAATACAGTTTGTTCTTGTACTATTGAGATTTGGTTTATATTTTAATCTTTTGAGCAATGATCGATTAATGAGAGTTTAATTAATATAATAAATTTAAATAGTTAATTTATTATATCAATTGGATTAATCACTGTTTAACAGATCAACGAATATTTTAAAAGAACAAACGTAAAATTATTCATATTTAAAAGATAATAATAATTTAAATTTTCAATTTGGAGATCTTGATAGTTGATATTTTAAATTTGTTTTTTTTTTTACTATTTAGACCATAAAATTAGACCTCTAGTCAAATAGGTTACTGCTGTTAACAATCTCTCCTCGTCTCCTCTCTCTCTAATCGAAATTTAGGAGAAAAGCCTAGAGAAGGAGTTGGATTTTTTAAATCCTGAGCTCGAAAAAATGATATTTTAAACAACTTTTTTTAATATTCCAACGTTAAAGCTAGATTCATTAACAAAAGTGTCTTTGGCACTCTCTCTCATCAAAATTTAGAATAAAAAAAAAAAAAACTTAAATAAAGTGTATGTCTTACATTCAAGCAATATACGATAAATGATAGAATACGAGGGGTAGAACTTAATCCAAAACTCACCAAGCTACCACCTCGGACTATCCGACCTCAACATTATGGCATCGACGACTCGGTCATCTCAACTTCCGAAGTCTCAAAGAGCTATCTGACAAGAGCATAGTGCAAGGACTTCCTCACATAGAAGAGAAGCAGCACGTATGTGAAGGATGCGTGTTCAGAAAACAACACCGACTTCCATTCCCAAAAGGAGTATCATGGAGAGCTAAAGAAAAGCTGGAGCTTGTTCACACCGATGTCTGCGGACCGATGGACACTCTTTCTCATGCTCAGAATAGGTATTTCATTCTCTTCATCGACGACCACACCCGTATGACTTGGGTCTATTTCATGAGACAAAAGTCTGAAGTATTTACGATGTTCAAGAAATTCAAGAGTCTCGTCCAAAAACAGAGTGGATTCTTCATCAAAACTCTGCAAAGTGACAGAGGCAAGGAATACACTTCCAAGGAGTTCCACAAGTTCTGTGAAGATGAAGGAATGGAAAGACAACTAACGGTAAGGTACACCCCTCAACAAAATGGTGTTACCGAGAGAAAAAATCAGACAATCGTTGAGATGGAAAAATCGATGATACATGAGAAAGGTTTACCCAAGACTTTTTGGGCTGAAGCAGTTTACACCGCCATCTATCTATCCAATCGATGTCCAACCAAAGCCGTACTAAACAAGACCCCGTTTGAAGCATGGAGCGGTAGAAAACCATCAGTAAACCACCTCAAAGTGTTCGGAAGCGTTTGCTACTCTCAAATTCCGAAGATGAAACGAAGCAAACTTGACGAGTCCAGCGAAAGATGTATTTTCGTCGACTACAGCACCATGAGTAAAGGCTATAGATTGTTTAGCCTGAAAGAAAACCAAGTCATTATCAGCCGTGATGTTCAAGTTGATGAAAATGCTTCTTGGAATTGGGAAGAAAGCAAAGTTGAGAAGAAAATCGTTCTGTTCAGCACTGGTCAGACTTCGACAAATGAAGAAGAAGAAGATAAGCCGATTCAAATAGAACCAAGCTCGTCATTGCCAAACTCAGATGGTTCGACCTCAACACATCACAGACCAGTAGAACAAGACTCAGTACAACCATGTTTTGAAGATAGTTCCTCATCTGAGAAATCAACTCCAAAAAGGTACAGATCAATGGATGATATATATGCTACGTGCAATTACTGTTCAATTGAGCCTGAGAACTTTGACGAAGCGATCAAAGAAGAAGCGTGGAAGAAAGCTATGGAGGAGGAAATCCGTGTGATCAAGAAGAATCAAACATGGCAGCTTGTCGACAGACCAGCAGACAAAGAGGTCATAGGTGTAAAATGGATCTACAAAGTCAAGCACAATCCAGACGGATCAGTTCAAAGGAATAAAGCAAAACTCGTTGCCAAAGGCTATTCTCAACAGTCCGGAATTGACTACGGGGAGACATTTGCCCCAGTAGCTCGACTAGATACAATCCGAGCTATAATCATCTTCGCCGCCAGCAAAGGATGGAAGCTTTATCATCTCGATGTCAAGTCAGCATTCCTCAATGGCGAGCTAAAAGAAGAAGTGTATGTCAATCAACCTCAGGGTTTCATTCTCAAAGGAAAAGAAGAGAAGGTGTACAAGCTCAAGAAAGCGCTATACGGGCTAAAACAAGCACCTCGTGCTTGGTACAGTGAGATCGACAACTATTTCAGCCAAACAGGATTCGAGAAGAGCAAGAGTGAAGCAACCTTGTATGTCAAGCGTCAAGGTACCGATATTCTTATAGTCACTCTTTATGTTGATGATCTGATTTTCACTGGAAACAACAAGAAGATGATTGAAGGTTTCAAGGACAACATGACTCAAAAGTATGAAATGAGCGATATGGGTCTACTTCGACACTTCCTAGGCATGGAGATCTACCAAAAGGAAGAGACACTTTTTATCTACCAAAAGATCTATGCAGAAAAGATTTTGAAGAAATTCAACATGTTCGAATGCAATCCCATCCTCACACCACTAATTGTGGGGGAGAAATTGAAAAAAGAAGATGGAGGAGAAGCAGTAGATGTTACTCATTACCGTAGCCTCATCGGCAATCTGCTCTACCTCACAGCAACCCGACCTGATCTCATGTATGCAGCAAGTCTGCTCTCAAGATTTATGCAAAGTCCTAGCCATTTTCACCTTGCTGCAGCAAAGCGTGTTTTATGCTATGTCAAAGGAACTACCGATCTCGGGTTGAGCTATCAGAAAAATCAGGCAATTAACCTCCTTGGTTATTGTGACAGTGATTTCGGCAGATCCTTAGATGACATGAAGAGCACCTCAGGATACTGTTTCTCATTTGGTTCAACAATGTTTTCATGGCTGTCCAAGAAACAACACAGCGTTGCACAATCATCTGCTGAAGCAGAGTATGTCTCTGCATCACTAGCTACTTCGCAAGCAGTTTGGCTTCTAAGAATTTTGGCCAACCTCGATCATCATCAAAATGAAGGAACCGTGCTATACTGTGACAACAAATCTGCAATTGCTATGGCGAAAAACCCGGTTCACCATTGCCAACTCGACATATAGCTCTCAAGTATCATTTCATCCGACAAGCCATTGAAGATAAAGAAATTCAACTTGAGTTTTGCCGATCTGATGAACAATTGTCCGACATCTTCACAAAAGCACTTCCAAAAGAGAGGTTTCAATATCTTCGAGCTGAACTTGGAATCCGACAACACATTAAGGAGGAGTGTTAAAGTTAATGAGTTGTAACAGCTAACTTAAATGAAAGTTGTGTAACTGATCATACTCATCAAGATTGAGAGAACCGTTGAGTCCTCATCTTGAATACCAAAACGTTTTGTTTTTCCTTTCAGTTTTTTATCTAGCCTATAAATATAAAGGCTTTGTAAGATTCCAAAATAATAAAAAAGAGAAATAGATTTCTCAACAATAAACAAAATATCGATCTCACGAAGACCAAATTATTAAAATTTAAATCTTAAATTCTATTTAAGCAATTCTCCATTTTTTAAGTGTTGCGTCAAATTTGTGAAGGCAAAATCTTCAATCAAGGTTTGATCCCTCTACGAGTCTTCTGCATGTTCATCGCACACCTCCTTCTTGGGGTTTTCTTGAGAATTTCGATGAGAAAGAGGAATTAATTGATACTGTTAATGCAACGATGTGTTGGCATTATATTTTTGGCAAAAGATTATTTTTGGTTATATATCTTTTTGGAAATTATATTCTTTTGGAATATATATTATTCTATCCTTCTATTTTGGAGATAATATTTGGCAGAATATTTCGTCAATTCAAATGTGATTTGCTGGAAAAGGAATCGTAACAAACATGGTTCATATCCCTAATTATTTGGGATACTTTACTAAAGCGTCATTCAAAGTGTCACTGCGCTAAATTTGTGTTGCAGTGATTTTCGGATCCTTTGCTGATTTCGTGGGATATTATTATTTGAATGAATAGTCTGTTTCAAGAATATATTGTAGAGAGAAACAGAGCCGCACCTGCACTTAATATAAAAGTCTTCTCTTTGTATGTTAAAAGGTGTTGACGCTATTATTTTGTGTGTGCTGAATTTCTCTATTCATCTGGGCGTCTTTATTTCTTCACCCACGTTTCTGTGTGGTGTATGTGATTATTGATTCGGTCTTGTCAAAGACTGGTTTGTTGAAGCCTGTTCTGGGTGATCCTATCCGAAGACATTGTCAAGCGTCACAGACAGTGTCATAGGAGTTTATTCTTGTGATCTTCATTATTATCCAGTCTTGAGAGGAGATTGCCTTGGAACTCTGGGGGAGTTTTATTATTGACAAGGGGAGCTTGTCGTTCTTGATCGTGGGCGAGGGGATCTTGCCATAACACGGGTTTCGGGAGGAACCAACAACAAGGGGATCTTGTTGTTATCTAGATCTCGGGAGAGATCGTTTCAAAGTCGAGGGGAGCTCGCAAAACAGTTTCACTTGTGAAGGTTGAAGGAAGCGGCATCAAAGGTAAGAGGGAGTCTTATTTTGTTTTAGTCCGAGTGTCTTGTAACCTTGTTTGAACTTGTGAAATGTTTTCATATCTGGGCGTGGCCCCGCAGATGTAGGCTGATTGCCGAACTGCGTTAACAACCTCCTGTGTCGTTAATTTCCGCATTTTTAATATTGTCCTATATCGTATTTATAACCGGTGTCACACGAAGTGTTATAACACTTTATAACATCGGGTCACTAACCTTGATCTTTCAGATACCACAATTAGTATCAAACATGCATGGCCAGATCTAAGCTAAGAAAACAACGTACCTTTTTTGATCCTTTCCATATAAAGCTCAAAAATCAAACGGTGCAAACGTTTCTTTTATTTCCGAGGACAAAGATCAGACGGTTGAAAATCTTTTGATCTTTGTTTCCGGAACGGCTTCTTCTAGCATACCAAACAGAGATGGTCAGGCCATAAGCGTATAAAACAAGGCCACAGCAAACAGAAGGAAGCAATTTTCAGGCGGTGCTGTCAGCCATGGCCAAGTTTCTTCAAAGCTTCAGCTTTATCTTCGTCCTCTCCCTTCTTCTTTCCGGTAAACTAATCCTTCTAATCTTGTCTATAAATGCTGAGGTTGTGGAGTACACGCAACTAGTGATTTCAGTATAATATTCTCTGTTTTAGGTTGGAACTCACGCTAAATTTATTTTTAAGGTCAACACATAATAAAACATTCAATTTTCACTCAATCAATGGACGTAAGATTATGCACTCTACTTGAACAATCAAACAAAATCTTAAGTCGTGACAGCCGGGTTGCCACAGACGTTGTTAGAAGTTCAGAGTTGTTCATGATAAAAAACAGGCCGGTTATTATAGGTCTTATATAATTATTTTATATTATGTAGATATACTGGTGAATCGGGTTAATGGGCAATGCCAGAAAGTGATGGATGTGTATTGCCAGAATGCTAAATTCGACTCTCTCTGCGATAAACGTTGCTTGGAAGAGGATCAGTTTGGCAAATCCAGTTGCGTTAGTGCTCCTGGCTTGGCTGCTGGCTCTTTCTTGTGTGTTTGCACTTACCCTTGCTCTTGATTTTCCGTAACGTTTCTGGGTGTCTTTTAAGGGAGAGAGACTGTCTTCCTTCTATAAACTATATAACCTATCTCTTGTATGGTAATGAGAATTGAATAAAGTTAGTTCTTATACTCTTGGGATTTCGTTTATTTCTTTGAATATCTTAGAAAAGATTTATAATGTTGGTGGGACGTTGTTACGTTCTTTCGGAGGATGGTTTAGGCAGTTCTCATCTGACTCAACTTCAAAACAAATAAATATTGATTTGAGAAGTTGTATCTTAAAAATTAACAAACACGGTGATTACAGTAAAAATAAGATATTAATTGCACTAGTTAATTAGTATCACGTAAGATTACAATATATACCATCGGGTTCGGGATGGATTGGTGTAGTTCCTATACGCCTAGGACACTAGAATATCGAACAATGGACGAAAAAAGCTGTGAGAGAAAAACATATTGGTTTATTCTTGATTGACGGGACACCAAAAGCCTCTGCCCTTCTATCTTTTTGATAATTAGAGAGTAAAATTAAAATTAATTTTAAAGAATAATTAGCAATTTAAACTCTGAAAAGATTTCGACTGATATTTTAAACAATATTTTTTTTTTATGATTCGTCGCATTTGTATCTGTCGACGTATCCACGTTTAAGAATCACTCTATGTACTCAAAGTCTTCATTTATAAGAGATCCTAGCTCTTGTGAATATTTACGACTTTCTATTGAGGCATTGATTCTTAGTGCACACTCTTGAAGAGAACCTTGCTCGGCTTCATCTTGACATTGATACTAACTCGGTTGAATGGGGATCATGACTTGATCATCTCCACGCTGCTCATCTTCATGTCGATCAACTTTGATGCCTTTTTTCAGATGTTTTTTAACATGCACGATCACGTATCTCCCTATCATATTGTCATTTTCAAGTGCCATGTTGCGTGACTCGGCTTATTATCGAGCTTTTGCTTGTTTTATTCGTCAGTTTCATGAAACAATATATCTCTTCATTTTGCATCATCAATTCCCATAGCTTACTATCCTCCTCGTAGATTTTGATATACTCCGTTATCGGAATACATGTCGGTAGTAGTTAACCATTGACCACAAAACCGAACGCCGGGAATTGATATATTATCCATTTGATATTTGCCTGAGATATGATAGAAATATTATATTTGAATTGCAACGTCTCAATGTCTAAAACGATTACCAATAATTAAAACATTTTCTATGTACCACTAGCACAGCCCATTTATAATGCCCAGCTCAATAAGAGTTCGCTCAGCGCAAGCCAGTTCCGTTGCCCATTCTGAATCCCCCGCGCTGTGCCCAAGCTCAAGCCTAGCTCATTCTGTTCTAAGCCCCCATTGAAAAGCTCAGACCCGTCCTCGAGCCCCTGCCAGGGTTTTTTTTTCTTAGTTTTCGATAATTTAAAGTTTTTTTTAGCATAAATATATTTTGAGGGCTTTTTTAAACTAAACTCATACTTTGAGGGTTAAAATGATTTTAACCCTAAGTTTTTTAGATTAATATATGAATTCTTATTAATCACAACATTCAATCATGAATTTACATATAGTAAATATGTGAGTATTTAATCTTTTAATTTTTTGTAACCAGTTCGGGTGAAGCTTGTAATTTTTAGAAGATTCTCGATCAACGCTAATTATTTTTCATTAAAAATTCCCACGTATTACAAATCTACTAGTGAAAAAAACAATTTAAATAAGAAAAAAAATGTGTACAAGAATAAATAGTCATATATTATTCAAGTTCAAAAAAATCTGGCTAATTTTTTGAGTTGCTCAGTAGACTTTGTAGATTGCCAAATTCATAGCGAATTTGATTCACTCTAAAAACTTTGAACTTTATTCAACTTAAATGTTGATTTTTTTAATAAAATAAATCTTGAAATTTGCACATTGAATAAAAAGATTTTCGAATCTGTCTTTTGATTTTAGTCTGTTTGATTATGGTTCAGTTTGAGTTTTAGATTTTTTTTGTTGAGCTTAGTTTGAGTCAGTTTGAGCTCCGTTTTGGGTCAAAATTAGTTAATTTTTTATAATTTAAAATTATAAAATATATAAATATCATAACATCGGTTCTATAATGATTCGGACCAAACCGAGAAAGATCTAATTTTAATACCAAGATTTAACAAGAATTTGAGGTTGTGAGGATTTAAATAGAAAGATTTACAAGATATTCTTAACAAAATGAATTTCAAGATTTATGATAATTAGAGTTTAAATTTGAGTTAGAGTTTAAATTTTAATTTCAACCGATCGTTTTTACTCCACACTTGCCTACAAGGAATCCACTCTACCTTCTTCATACCCCGCGCGCTCTCTCTCTCCTAAACATCTCCTTTTTCCCGCTCGTACCACTAACAACACCAGTTTCTTGATCCTAGCTCACCGTCTTCAACACGTCTAACTGTTTGTGTTCTTACCGAGGAGCGGATCGCACTTGGTATTTTAGGTCTGTAGAGTTTTCGATATTAGTAACTGAGTTTCCGATATCATTAGTCTTGGTCCTTCAGTCAAGTCTAGAATATCTCATTTTCTCCGCAAATCAACAACTCGGTTGGAATCAGTAACTGAGCATTTTTAAGACCCAGAGAGACAGACGGGAGGTCGGAGGTCGAGCACTTCCGGCCCACCGAAGCGCGGCAAGACGATGGCTCTGCAGCTGGTGACGAACGATCTCAATCCATACTCGCTCCCTGTTGCGGGTGATTCAAACTTGGAGGTTTTATTTTATGCTTTACCCTTTTTGTTTTTCATTTTCTTAATTAACTGAATAAACTATCCTTTTCTTGTCGACATCCATTTTCTATAAAAATAATACTCTAAATTTCTGAGTCATTTGCATCTGCAACTATCTCTCTCTCTCTCAAGATTGAATTTTTACCACTCCCTTCCAGCGTTTCTGAATTTTTACTTCATTTGCATATGTAACTCTCTCTCTCTCTCTCTCTTCTCCTTTCCGCTTTCAAGATTCTTGTCATTGTGTCGTTCGTAGTTCTTGTAGAGATCTTGGAAAGACTGTTCGTAGTTCTTGTAGAGATCATGGAAAGACTATAAAGATCTTGATAACTATACGAAGAATGATATTCGTGAAATTATTTTTCTGTATTTCGATTAATATTTTGTCTTTCTTTTGTTATTGTGTTGAATATTACGATAACGTTACGGTTGTGTTATATTTTTTATTTGTGAGTAAAGAATCAATACAGCATTGACGTAACTTGAAGAACCCAAATCATTGAATATCTTTCTGAGAAATTCTAAATACAAAAAGACGCCTCATTTTCTGCATTTGATGAGTTTTTGTAGATTCTTCCAAATATTTATGATTTAATTTTAATTAATTTAAAAAAGATTGCAACAAAATATATAAAATCATCTCTTAGTCCCTTTTTTAATAAATTGATGCTTTTGTCCATACACGTTTTTGAAGTTCAGTCAAGTCTTTTCATGCAGCGAGTAACATCAAAGAACACATTGTGTTTACATCAGAAAGTGATCAACCCATTTCAACGTTATGATTGAACAACTAATTAGCGTTGTGTTATTAAATAATAGACCAAAACATTATCTTTCCAAGTTTACTTTAAAAATAGTGAAGATAATGGAATATATTTGTTGTTTCTAAGCTTAAAATGAATTACTTTAATATGTTATATGTATAAGTTTTTTTGTTATTAGATTTTCTCATAAAATGATTTGAAAAATTGGTGATTTAATGAAAGATATGCATTTCAGTTCATAAAACTATAAATACTAAGCCTTAAGATATAATCTTCAAACAATACTAACGTCTTCTAGTAATTTTTTTTCTTCATATTTTTGAATCATAAATATGGACATCGAATTGATTCCTGGCCTTCGGTTTTCTCCTGACTAGGTAAAACTCATCAAGCTCCTCCACATTATGGCCAATGGTGGAAAACTACCTGCATACATTCCAATCAAGGAGTACATCGACGTGTACGAGGATGATAAAATATGGGAGTTGATGAAAGAAAAAGAGGAGCTATATTGTTTCATGAAGCTAAAGAACAAAACAAGTAAAAGTTCCAGAATAAACCGGGTCACACATCGTGGAACTTGGAAGGGCCAAAATGACGAGAAGATATTGAACGGACAGAATCATGTTGGATCGTACAGAAGTTTCTCTTTTATGCCGAAAATAGGTATTCGCATGGAATATCGAATGGTCATGCATGAATATCGACTAGACGGGGACTTCAAAACATTAGTATGTCATTTTTCTTCTTTTTTCTGATCCTCTTTTATCATGTGAATGCAAATTCTCTTTTATTATGTTCATAATCATCTTTTTAGCATACAATATCCTTAAAAATATTTTTGAAACAGCATAGTGGCTACGTAATCGTTCATATCAAAACAAGGTTTTATTCAAACAAGGTTTTAACGAGGCATCTTCTATTCTGTAGAAGAGTAGATCTCATGGTTTTCATACCACGATTTGTTTGTAACATTGATAACATATATTTGTTTTTTTTTTTAATTTATTTTTTTTGTATTTTGAAGTCCACTTCATCAAACTATTATTAAAATAAATAAAAAAGTAACAATACTATTTCTCAAATATTCACAAATTGAATAGGTTTACTTTCCTCATAACCCACAAAACGTTTACCTCCTACCCATCATTTATTATATACAATCCACTACCCAATAAAAATTAAAATATGTTTATAAAAGAAAAGAAAATGAGAAGTGGGTCTAGTCGATCTGAAGCACCACCTTACCAGGTACAAGTTTCTTGTCCTTGGCCTCATGAGCTTCTCTCACTTGAGATAGAGGAAATGTCTTCTCCACTGGAATTTTAAGCTTTCCAGCCTCACAGAGCTTCCCAATTTCACTTAAACCTTCTGAATCTGCCCTCATATAAGTCCAGCAATACTCTGTAAACCATCACTACTATAATATGTATGTATGTAAACTTAACATGCCATTGCCTAGTTTCTTTTAAATTCATAAACTAACTTATGAGGTGTAATTCAAGTTCTTTTATCATCAAATGCATTAAACAATCAATAATATTTTATATCTTACTTACGTGATTCAACCTAAGTGTACTAATTATGCCAAACAATTAGAAAATGGAAATAATCTACTAGGATTGTTTTAATGTAAAACCTTACTTTGACCTATCACAAGAGAGTATCTCTAACTTTTGATTTCAAAATATATTTCTTCAAATTCTTTGAATTACTAACCGTAGTTTACCCCATCTATCCAACCTCAAAATTATACCAGGTCTATACCGTCTATCATCATTGAGGTTCTAAGCCTCGAGATGTCAACATCTCCGGCCTTCAATATATAAATATTTCTACAGTACATGCATGAAATTAAGGAGCTAACCACCATCCGCACCACTCTTTCCATCACCATCTCTTTTTGCTGGTTTATTAGGCAACTTGATATCATCAATGTCTTTCTCCACGAAGATCTTACAGAAATGATTTTTATGTAACAACCTTCAGGATTTGTGGATTCATCTCATCCATTAGCGGTCTTCTTCATAAAGAAAGTCTTTTATGGTCACAAACAATCCCTTCGAGCGTGGTACTATAACTTATACACTGCTCTTCTAGCATGGGACTTCTCAGCATCAAAATTCAATACATCCTTGTTTGTATGTCGTAAGCTTTCCTCCGTTCTGATTATGCTGGTTTATGTCGATGACATCATTCTTACGGGTAACTCCTCTACACTTTGAGACCATTGTCTCTCTTATCTGCATTCCAAGTTTGTGGTCCGAGATCTTGGCTCCCTCTCGTTTTTCCTTAGGATTTTGGTTACTCCTATCGATCAAGGGATCTCTCTCACTCAATCACGGTACATCTCTGAGCTCCTCCATAAATCTCACATGACTAAAGAATATTAGTAAACGACCCTAGATCACTAGAGGGAAAGATCAACAAAGGAGTTAAAAATCAAGTTAAAACACTTAATCGTTAAGGTTTAATACGTAAATGACTCAAAACACGATACTGTATAATAATAATATGATCAATTCGACGCAGTCTGTGCTCAACTCTTCTTGCGAGTGGATGAGCTAGGCGTCTCCAGTTGCACAAGTACTCCGAGCTTGCCTACTGGGAAATATTCGTGTCTCTGCAGTCATCTTTGTACTTGATTTTCCGTGACGGCTTGTCGTTTCTGTCTATCTTTTTAAGGAAGAGAGACTATCTTGCTTCAATAAACTATTTCAGCAATCTCTTGTATCATAATGACTAAATAGAGCTGGTTTTTATATCTGTATCGTTTAGTTTTCTTTATCCAATCTTCGAGAGTAAATCTGCGTTTACTCTTATTCTACTATATTAAATATTTGTTGATATATCAAACAATGATTGATGCAATTAATATAATAAATTATAAATAGTTAATTTATTATATTAACTGGACAAATCATTATTTGACATGTCAGCAGATATTAAAAGAAAGTAGAATAAGAAAGTATACGTAACATTATTTTGTGTTAGAAAATATTTTCTAATGTATGTGACACATGGTTACTGCAGCTGATCTACTTTCACTCGATTTCTAAACAAACAAATATTTATAATGGTAATTAATAATTTAGAGCCTAAATTTTAGAGATCTCAATAGCTTATATCTTAAATTATTTTTTTAACCATTTGAACTAGCCACAATCTTACGAATTTCGATCTTTCTCTCTCTCTCCCTTCAAAATCTAGAAGAAACCCCATCTTCTTCAATAGAACCAACATACTCTAATTTCTCATGAAAACCCACTTCCCAAAAATGAGAACTAGATTTTAGAATAAACATGTAACACCTTTTAGATTTTAGTCTAGTTTATCATCTAATTTTGCAATGTATTTCTACTATAGTGCTTACTTGTCATACATTAATTGTGTAATAGTTACAATAAATTATAAATAGTTAAATAACACATTAATTTCACCAATTAATAGATTATTTTTAGCAAAAAAAAAAAAAATATTTTTGAAAGTTTTAAACCGCTTTAGGTTCCATTATTCATTACTATTTCTCCCAACATTCTATTTTACATGTAAGTGACAGTTTCTCAATATTTCATTTTCAGAATCAATGGCCTTGGGTGGCATGAGACAGCATTACATGGCGGCAAGCGAGGGTGGTGAGCGTGGTGATAACTCTTAAATTAGAGTTATTTTATATGATATTTAATTGATAGAACTTGTATGATTTGAGTGAATTTAAGAAGGAATTGGTAGAATTTACTATCATTGCTGCAGGATGCTGCAGCATCGGACTATTGTAGCACCCGGTTTCAATTGCAATTTCATGGTAGAATTGAGAGAGAGTTATTGGCTAGGTTAACGGGTGGCTAAGCAAGGGCATTTAGGTAAAAGGGCAATTTAAAAGTGGATAACGTATTTAAAGAAAGAGAGATTGGGTTTAATGAACTGTAGCCGCCACCATTTCACATTTCTTTTCTCTTCCTCTTCGGGTTTTCAGCGAGCAGTAGAGCTCTCTTGGCGATTCTCTCGCTCGATTCTTCTTCAACCTAGGTAAGCTCTCTTAGTTTGTCTGTGAGTTTAACAACTAGATAGCTGAGGGAGTACAATGTGTGAAGTTTCGAGGAATACTGTGTGAGAGTCGAGCTCGGGTGTAGTGTTGAATCGGAAATGCACAATGAACTAAGCTTCCAAGCTAGTTTCCCTTGATTTCCCGAACAGATTAGAATGAGGTTTAGTAGAAATCTAATTGACATCCTTTCTATGACCTAGGTGAGCAGACTTCTGAAGTAGATTGAAACCGTGCATTTCCAGAGGAGCCAGGTAAGTAAAGTTTGTTTGTTTGCCTTCGGGCCTACATCACAAAACGTTAGGGTTGTGTTTACTTGGATGTGTCTGTGTGTGTGTTATGCATCATGTTTTAAAAGTATACGAAAATGAATTTGAATGCATGTTGGCATGGTAAGGAATGAACATATTGAAACAGTGAATCAGCTTTACTGTTAAGGGAGCTAATCCAACCCTTAATGAGACAGTGGATATTTATACTTTGGGAGAGTTGATCCAACTCCCAATTTCACAGGAAGATCTGAACAGTGAATCAGCTTTACTGTTAAGGGAGCTAATCCAACCCTTAATGAGACAGTGGATATTTATATTTTGGGAGAGTTGATCCAACTCCCAATTTCACAGGGGGATCTGAACAGAAACAACGCATGAACAACTGAGAGGAGAAAGTAGAAATTGCATGTCTAGGAATTTATGTTCCAGCATTTCATTCTTTTCTTTTCATCATTGCTTTGCTTACTTAGCATTAGGCTAATAGATGAGTTTTGTGATGTAGGTGAAGAAGTGACAGCAGGTGATTCTTCCGAGTTCATTGAGGGATAGACTGGTTGGGGGAGCACACTCATGCCACGAACCTGGTGAACTGATGAGGCGATTTAACTGGTGTCTGTTTGGTGAGAAGGTTTAGTTGACAGTGATTAAAACTTAGAAATGCTAAGTTTCCGTAGCAGTAGTGGTTTCAGTATTTTAACACGTTTTGAGATTTTTCTGATAACATGATCTGTTGTGTTTTAAATGTTATTTTTACTGGATTTGATTAATGTAGTGGGTTGAGCTGTTTCTGAATGGTCTTGGAAAAGTAAGCAAATTCCTTTCTGCAAACAGTGTTGTGTATGTTTTGTGAAGAGTCGTTAAAATGCACTCAGTTTTCTACCGGTAGATGATGTCTATCGGTAAATGATGAGTTATGTTGTCTATCGGCAGATGCGTGCTGACGTCATCGGTAGATGTAGGTATAAGTCTATCGGCTGATGTCTCAGTAAACTCATCGACAGATGAGTGCTGACGTCATCGGTAGATGTAGTTTTAAGTCCATCGGTTGATGTCTCAGTAAACTCATCGGCAGATGTGTGCTGACGTCATCGGAAGATGTAGGAAGTGAATTGTCGTTTAGGCATCGGCAGATACAGTCTACTGAGAGATGTCTTTGGTTTTTCATTCGGGTGACGTCATCGGCAGGAGTCTTCTATTTTTCCTGTTTTCTGCTTCTTCCGTTGACTTTACTCATTGGCAGGTGCGTTTGACTTCTGCAACTTTTAAAGTGTTTTCACGGTTCAAACGTCTATTTCTTTTGACCGATTATTTCTTAATATTTCAAATGATTTCCGCTGCAAATTTTAAAAATATATGGTAGAAATTTTAGTCATGTGCGGGCTTTTGGGTAACGAACCGGGTTCTGATAACTCGGGGCGTTACAGTATGGTATCAGAGACATTCAGTTAAACCGTTCAAAAGATCACTCATCAGCGCCAATCGTTGCATGGGAGTACTCCAACAACTGTAAGTGTTTATGTTAGCCTTAGTAATTAGATATTTATAGAAATAGTTAATCCTACGCAGGAATATAGCAAAAATGTCCCGACGACCAGGAAGGCCAAGAGTGCAGAGAGAGACACCAACTCCAGGAAGCGCAGAAGATTCTAGTGTAATCGGATAGTTGACAGATCTAGTGCGACAGCAGGCAGAGTTAATGCGCCAGCAATCCGATCAACTAGGGGTACTGCTGAACCGAGAGGTGCAAGGAAGTGCCAACTCGGGTTCTAGCAATGAGCATTCCGGAGATAGATTCCGGAGACTAAGACCACCCACGTTTGATGGTCAGTCATCTGATCCTATTGTAGCTGAAGGGTGGCTTAGGAAGATAGAGAGCATGTTTAGGTGCGCCAGTATAGAAGAAGGAGATAAGGTCACGTTAGCAACATTTCACTTGGCTGGCGAAGCACAACTCTGGTGGGAGACAATGGAGACCACCACCGACGTTTTAGCAATGCCCTGGTCCCGATTCAAAGACATTTTCTATGAGAAGTATTTCAACAGCACTGTCCAGACCGCGAAGAAGTTAGAATTTCTGAACCTGAAGCAGACCGGGTCTGTGGCCGAGTATAGTAGGCAGTTCGAGTCCCTATCCAGGTTTGCTGGGCATTTTGCTCACAAGGACGAGGATAAGGTGTTTAAGTTTGTGCATGGACTGAAACCAGAAATTTACCGTGGGGTTAAGTTCTGTGGAATCAAGGGCTTGACTTTCAGTGAGGTTGTGTCCACTGCCCTGGAAGTGGAAGAAGCTGAAGGAAAGTGTGCTAGACCAAAGGAGGTCCCGCAAAGGTTTTACCAGCCACATCAACAAAGAGGGACGAAGAGGCCAAGTGAAGGCCATAATAGCCAAGGAGTAGGGGGAAAGGTGTAGAATGACAGGAAATTTCCCCAGTGTCCTAAGTGTTTGAAGAATCACCCGGGGGAGTGCAGACTGGGCTTTGGGAAGTGTTTCAACTGTGAGGAGGTTGGACACACATTCAAAGAGTGCTCGAAACCTAGGGTCACCAGATGCTACAATTGTAACAAGGTCGGCCACATTAGCAGGGATTGTCCGGTTCCCAAGAGTGGCCCTGCGATGATTAAACCAAGGATATTCTCCATGACAGAGTCGGGTGAGGAACAGCCTGCTGTGGTGTCAGGTACTATATTGATCAACTCTGTGCCCGCTTTTACTTTAATAGATTCTGGTGCCACACATTCATTTATAGCATCTGCTTTTGCTATAAAGTTAGATGTACAGTTTACCCCTTCCATGCATGTGTTTAATGTTGCATTGCCTTCTGGTGAACGCATGCACTCTAACCAAGTGATACTTGACAGTGAAGTGTTAGTAGGAAATGTAAGTCTATCTGCTGACCTTATAGTTATGGATATAATAGGATTTGATGTAATCCTAGGAATGGATTGGTTGTTTAAACATCACGCCACAATAGATTGTAGGACTGGAACAATTAGCTTCCAACCCCCTGGTAGTTTGAAGCATACCTTTCAAGCTTCAAAGAAGAGTAAGGGAATGTCTGTGATGACTTCTATTAACACAAGGCCTTCCCTGTGTGGAGAGTATTTGTGCTTCTTAGCTAGCGTTTTAGACACACAGCTTGTGGGAAAAGCAAACCCTCAGAACGTCCTGATTGTCCAAGACTTCTCCGAAGTATTCTTGGATGACCTTCCTGGTTTGCCACCAGATAGGGAAATTGAATTTGTTGTAGATATTTACTCCGGAGCCGAGCCTGTGTCTAAAAATCCATATAGACTGGCACCAACAGAACTTAAAGAATTAAAGAAACAGTTGGAGGAATTGTTGGATAAAGGGTTCATACGCCCTAGCTTTTCACCATGGGGTGCACCAGTCCTTTTTGTCAAAAAGAAAGATGGATCAATGCGTATGTGCATAGATTACAGAGAATTGAATAAGTTAACTGTCAAAAACAAATACCATTTACCGAGAATTGATGATTTATTTGATCAGCTTAGGGGTGCAAGAGTTTTCTCCAAGATTGACTTGAGATCTGGTTATTACCAGCTAAAGGTTAAAACTGAAGATATCCCAAAGACTGCTTTTCGCACAAGGTATGGACATTATGAGTTTTTGGTTATGTCTTTTGGTCTGACAAATGCTCCAGCAGCCTTCATGGACCTCATGAATAAGGTGTTTCACGAGTTTTTGGACAAATTTGTCATAGTATTCATAGACGACATTCTAATCTATTCTAGAACCAAGGATGAGCATGCAGGGTACTTGAGCTTGGTGTTAGGATTACTGAGGCAACACCAACTCTATGCCAAATTTTCTAAGTGTGAGTTTTGGTTGGACAGAGTTCACTTTCTTGGTCATGTGATCTCTGGAGATGGGATATCTGTTGACCCAGCCAAGGTTCAAGCAGTTAGGGAGTGGCCCCAACCGAAGAGTGCTACTGATATTCGAAGTTTTGTTGGACTAGCAGGGTATTACAGAAAGTTCATTGAAGGATTTTCAAAAATTGCTACACCCCTTACTAAGTTAACCAGGAAAAATGTGAAGTATATATGGACCGATGAATGTGAACATAGTTTCATGACCTTGAAACAGAAACTAACCAACGCTCCAATTTTAACCCTTCCAACTGAGGATGGTAAATTTAGTATTTACTGTGATGCTTCCAAGATTGGTCTTGGATGTGTGTTAATGCAAGATGGTAAGGTCATAGCCTATGCCTCTAGACAGTTGAAAACTCATGAGAAGAATTACCCTACCCATGATTTAGAATTAGCTGTTGTAGTATTTGCACTTAAGATTTGGAGGCATTACTTGTATGGACAATCTTGTGAGATATTTTCAGATCACAAGAGTCTGAAGTATATCTTCACACAGAAGGAACTAAACATGAGGCAACGACGATGGTTGGAATTTGTTAAGGACTATGATTTCGAGATTAAATATCATCCCGGCAAGGCAAATGTAGTGGCAGATGCCTTGAGTAGAGTAACAACATCAACCCCAACTATGAATTTCAGTATGCCATTAGCTTTGGAGGCTGAATTCCAAAAGTTCAATCTTGAAGCAGTATCCAGTGTAACAGCTATACTTTCAGCCATAACCTTAAAACCTACCATTCTAGAGAAAATAAGGGAAGCTCAGGCGAATGATGATGAGTGTAACAAGTACAAGTCAAGCATGGATTCTACAGACAAGTCGGATTTTAAGTATTCTACTAATGGAATCCTTAAGTTTAGAAGTAGATGGTTTGTTCCTGCCATTAAGGAACTTCGGGATGAGATTCTTTCCGAAGCGCATTCTTCCAGATTTTCTGTCCACCCTGGGAGTACCAAGATGTACAAGGATCTTAAACAGCATTACTGGTGGCCAGGCATGAAACGAAGTGTGGCAGAATACGTTGGATCGTGTTTGTGTTGTCAACGGATTAAAGCCGAGCATCAGAGACCCTCAGGAACATTGCAACCTTTACTAGTTCCTGAATGGAAATGGGAACAGATAACAATGGATTTTGTCGTTGGATTACCTAGGACAGCTAAGGGACATGATGCAATCTGGGTTATAGTCGACCGTCTAACCAAATCTGCTCATTTTCTGCCAATTAAGGTAACTTACTCAATGGATCAGCTTGCTGAATTGTACATGCAAGAGATTGTCAGATTGCATGGAGTTCCAAGTTCTATAGTTTCATACCGAGACTCCAGATTTACATCTAAGTTTTGGAAGAGTTTGCACAAGACCATGGGAACACAACTTAGTTTTAGCACAGCCTTTCATCCTCAAATTGATGGACAATCCGAGAGAACTATCCAAACGTTGGAGGATATGCTTCGTGCATGTGTGCTGGAATTTCAAGGTTCTTGGAGTAAGTTTATACCATTGATTGAATTCTCTTATAATAACAGTTTTCAAGCAACAATAGGCATGACACCATACGAGGCATTATATGGACGAAAATGCAGATCTCCTTTATATTGGGATGAAGTTGGTGAAGCACAGTTGCTTGGTCCTGACATGGTGCAACAAACTGTTGAGAAGGTTGCCCTCATCCGACAGAGAATTTTGGCAGCTCAGAGTCGACAGAAGAGTTATGCGGATTGCAGGCATAGAGAATTGGAATTTGTGATTGGTGATGAAGTTTTTCTCAAGGTGTCACCATTCAAAGGAGTTGTGAGATTTGGGAAGAGTGGAAAGTTGAACCCCCAGATACATTGGACCATTCTTAATTTTGAAAAGGTTTGGAAGTGCAGCCTACATGTTGCAGTTACCGGCTTCTATGGAAGGAATCCACAATGTATTCCATGTTTCTATGTTAAAGAAATGTGTAAGTGATCCATATCAGATTGTGGAACAGCAGGACATTGAAGTTCTTCCTACTCTCGCATATGAGGAGAAACCTGTAAGGATCTTGGACTATGCAGTGAGGGTATTGCGCAACAAGGAAGTTCCATTAGTGAAAGTCTTATGGCACAATCAGAACATAGAGGAGACAACTTGGGAGCGCCAGCAAGACATGATGGACCAACATCCAGAACTATTCAGGTACTGAATTTTGAGGTCAAAATTCTTTTAAGGAGGGTAGATTGTAGCACCCGGTTTCAATTGCAATTTCATGGTAGAATTGAGAGAGAGTTATTGGCTAGGTTAACGGGTGGCTAAGCAAGGGCATTTAGGTAAAAGGGCAATTTAAAAGTGGATAACGTATTTAAAGAAAGAGAGATTGGGTTTAATGAACTGTAGCCGCCACCATTTCACATTTCTTTTCTCTTCCTCTTCGGGTTTTCAGCGAGCAGTAGAGCTCTCTTGGCGATTCTCTCGCTCGATTCTTCTTCAACCTAGGTAAGCTCTCTTAGTTTGTCTGTGAGTTTAACAACTAGATAGCTGAGGGAGTACAATGTGTGAAGTTTCGAGGAATACTGTGTGAGAGTCGAGCTCGGGTGTAGTGTTGAATCGGAAATGCACAATGAACTAAGCTTCCAAGCTAGTTTCCCTTGATTTCCCGAACAGATTAGAATGAGGTTTAGTAGAAATCTAATTGACATCCTTTCTATGACCTAGGTGAGCAGACTTCTGAAGTAGATTGAAACCGTGCATTTCCAGAGGAGCCAGGTAAGTAAAGTTTGTTTGTTTGCCTTCGGGCCTACATCACAAAACGTTAGGGTTGTGTTTACTTGGATGTGTCTGTGTGTGTGTTATGCATCATGTTTTAAAAGTATACGAAAATGAATTTGAATGCATGTTGGCATGGTAAGGAATGAACATATTAAAACAGTGAATCAGCTTTACTGTTAAGGGAGCTAATCCAACCCTTAATGAGACAGTGGATATTTATACTTTGGGAGAGTTGATCCAACTCCCAATTTCACAGGAGGATCTGAACAGTGAATCAGCTTTACTGTTAAAGGAGCTAATCCAACCCTTAATGAGACAGTGGATATTTATATTTTGGGAGAGTTGATCCAACTCCCAATTTCACAGGGGGATCTGAACAGAAACAACGCATGAACAACTGAGAGGAGAAAGTAGAAATTGCATGTCTAGGAATTTATGTTCCAGCATTTCATTCTTTTCTTTTCATCATTGTTTTGCTTACTTAGCATTAGGCTAATAGATGAGTTTTGTGATGTAGGTGAAGAAGTGACAGCAGGTGATTCTTCCGAGTTCATTGAGGGATAGACTGGTTGGGGGAGCACACTCATGCCACGAACCTGGTGAACTGATGAGGCGATTTAACTGGTGTCTGTTTGGTGAGAAGGTTTAGTTGACAGTGATTAAAACTTAGAAATGCTAAGTTTCCGTAGCAGTAGTGGTTTCAGTATTTTAACACGTTTTGAGATTTTTCTGATAACATGATCTGTTGTGTTTTAAATGTTATTTTTACTGGATTTGATTAATGTAGTGGGTTGAGCTGTTTCTGAATGGTCTTGGAAAAGTAAGCAAATTCCTTTCTGCAAACAGTGTTATGTATGTTTTGTGAAGAGTCGTTAAAATGCACTCAGTTTTCTACCGGTAGATGATGTCTATCGGTAAATGATGAGTTATGTTGTCTATCGGCAGATGCGTGCTGACGTCATCGGTAGATGTAGGTATAAGTCTATCGGCAGATGCGTGCTGACGTCATCGGTAGATGTAGGTATAAGTCTATCGGCTGATGTCTCAGTAAACTCATCGGCAGATGCGTGCTGACGTCATCGGTAGATGTAGGTTTAAGTCTATCGGTTGATGTCTCAGTAAACTCATCGGCAGATGTGTGCTGACGTCATCGGAAGATGTAGGAAGTGAATTGTCGTTTAGGCATCGGCAGATACAGTCTACTTAGAGATGTCTTTGGTTTTTCATTCGGGTGACGTCATCGGCAGGAGTCTTCTATTTTTCCTGTTTTCTGCTTCTTCCGTTGACTTTACTCATCGGCAGGTGCGTTTGACTTCTGCAACTTTTAAAGTGTTTTCACGGTTCAAACGTCTATTTCTTTTGACCGATTATTTCTTAATATTTCAAATGATTTCCGCTGCAAGTTTTAAAAATATATGGTAGAAATTTTAGTCATGTACGGGCTTTTGGGTAACGAACCGGGTTCTGATAACTCGGGGCGTTACAACTATATTCTGAATTTAATATATTTAACGCAGATTCTCAGAAAAATTAAGTAGATTTTTATCATTAATTCAAATTTTATATTTTCTTATGTGAATGCAGAATTATTAGAGGGAAAATCGAATTAAAAGGGTGAAGATTAAGGTGAAAGAAAACATAAATCAAAGAGAATATTGTTACAAAAAAGGAAGGACATAAATCAAGGAGAAAATGAATAAATATGGGTTAGAAAATCATTCTGAATCAGAGGAAAGAGAACGAAGGCTTAAAATAAGGAGAATCAGAACAATAAAAGTAGAAAAAATCTGGAGGAGAAAGGAGGATATACTTCACACGCAGAAAGGAAAATTAAAAGCATTGGAGAAAAAAAAGGGATTTGGGTGTTGGAATTAAGGAAGAGAAAAATAGAACAAAAAGGAAGGAAATTTGGAATAAAAAGCAGACTGGTCTGCGGCAGAGAGAACGATGACATTCTTCTTCTTCTTCTCTTCTATTTTTTATTTTTTTTATCATTTTTAGTTTTTCTATTATTATGATTTTGGACTAGTTTTTCTTATCTTGGTTAGGCATGAGAGTACTTTTTACATGTGTTTATTCTGATTTATGAATGCTACGTATTTTTCTATGAACGATTGCTCATGAATTTGATTGCATAATTCAATTTGTGTCGATAGGCAATTTTGATTTCACATATTCCTATTGTATCGATAAGTAGATAGGAATTTTAAGATGCATGAGTAATTGAATAAATTAAAATTGTTGCAAAGTAGCTAACACTAATTTATTAGGCGTTAAGAATAGATTTACACAAAAATTCGATTTAAGTTTTTATCTTTTCAAAGTCAAAAGGAAAATTCTGAAACGAATTTACCTAGGCAATTCGACGGAACCCTAGAAATAATATAAATTCTTGTTGTTCTGTGATTGATGCTGTAGCATCAATAGTAATTGCATGTAAAGAGGAAATCAACCATAATAAAGGCTTTTTCCATAATTACCTTTTTAAATAATTCACATTTTTAGTCTTATTTAATTTCAAGTAATTTTAGTTCATCATTCCTTACTATTTATTTGGTTTTAATATTTTCATTTTTATTTCATAGAAATTTATAGCAATTTAATTTGATTAAAAATATCCTCATGGGATCGACTTTTATTACTCTATTACTTCGTTAGCGACACGTGCACTTACGTTAAGGTGAAGAAAATCACAGACCTGCAGAAAATTACACTCAAGGTTTCTCACAGCTAAATCAAAATTCAATGTGAAAGTCGATCTTGTCATAACACGGATTCCGGGAGGAATCAACAACAAGGTGATCTTGTTGTTATCTTGATCTCGGGAGAGGTCGATCTAAAGTCGAGGGGATCTCGGAAAAACAGTTTCCTTGGGAAAGTTAGCTAGAGGCGGCAACAAAGATAAGAAGGAGTCTTTATTTGTATAAGTCCGATTGCATTGTAACTTTGTGAACTTAAAGAAATGTTTTTATATCTGGGCGTGGCCCCGCAGACGTAGGCTGGTTGCCGAACTGCGTTACCAACCTCCTGTGTCATTTATTTATGCATTTTGATATTGTCTATCATTGCATTAAAAAACGGTGTCACATGAGGATCCTTGTGTGACATCGCATAACTGATCTTAAACTTTCAATTGGTATCAGAGCGGGTCGCTTCTGTTTCTTTAGCGGGATCCGCGAGACAAGATCACAGTTCGTGTGCAATGGATTCTATGAAAGAAGGAGGTTTTACAATGCGTCCACCATTATTGAATGTGAGTAATTATGCATATTGGAAGGCAAGGATGAGGGCATTCATTAAAGCTATTGACGAGAAGGCTTGGAAATCTATTTTAACAGGTTGGAATCCTTCTATGAATACTAATGTAGATGGTGTCATTTCTCCTAAGTCGGAAGAAGATTGGTCGGTAAATGAGGATGCTTTGGCAAATAGTAATTCGAAAGCTCTCAATGTTATCTTCAATGGCGTTGAACCAATACAGTTCAGACTCATCTCTACATGCGAATCGGCAAAGGAGGTATGGGAAATTCTTCAAACTACCTATGAAGGAACATCTACGGTAAAGTTGTCCAAAATGCAAATGTTAACCACTCGATTTATGAATTTGAAGATGAAGGAAGATGAACTTCAGAGCAACCATGTGGCGCTTTTTGGGAAGACAAAACATGAAGAAAATGGTGGTATTATACAGGGTGTCACAGAAAACTTATCCAATAGTAGTGATGAAGACGAAGAAGCTCATAGAAGAAGATCTTATTGGAGAATACAAGTTTCTTCATGCGAAATGGACTGAGCTTGTTAAAGTTAATCAGCATCTACACATCCAGATCAGAAATTTGAAAGATGAGAAGAACAATCTTCAAAATGTTGTTGTTGATTTAGAGACCAAACTGAAAACAAGTCAGGATGAAGTCATTGATCTGACCAGTGAGATAAGTCTCATGAAGAAGAGTGTCAAAATGTTAAATTCGGGTTCTTCTAAACTGGATGATATTCTAAACGTCAGCAAATCAAGTGGAAATCGGTCTGGATTGGGGTTCAAAGGTGAAAGTTCAGTCTCTCAAACTATAGCTATGAAGGAAAATCGCTCTATATTGAAATTTGTAAAGGGAAGCTCGGTGTCACAGCAGGTGTCACAGCCAGTGTCAGCATCGGGATTTGATTACAAAGGAAAGCAAGTTGCAAACAGAATGCCAAGAACTGATAGAAAATTAAATTTCTATAACTTCTATCATGCTGCAAGCAGAAAAGGTAACATATATGGTTCTGTGTGTCACTATTGCCAACGTCGTTGTCATATTCGCCCTAAATGTTTTACTTATCTTGCTGACTTAAGATTGAATATTGTTAGAAATGCTTCTTCTTACAGATTCCCTTATCAGAAATGGGTGAAGAAATCAAGCTTGAAGTGTAATGTTGCACATCTTTCACAAAAGGCAATCGCAACCAATGCATGGTATTTTGATAGCAGATGTTCTAGACACATGACAGGCGAAGAGAAATATTTGAAGGATATTATACCCGAATCCGTGGGAAAAGTAACATTCGGTAACAGTGTCTCAACGGATGTCATTGGAAGGGGGACACTAAATGTACCTGGTCTACCAAAGTTAAGTAATGTTCTTTTGGTAAATGGTCTGAAATCTAATCTAATTAGTATTAGCCAGTTCTGTGATCAATATCTGAATGTGCAATTTATGAGAGAAAAATGTGTGGTGTCCGATCAAAACAACAAGTGTGTTATTGAAGGAGTTAGATCATCAGACAATTGCTATCTTATTTCATCCTCGTCTACCTGCCTTCGATCAAGTATGAAAGACACTATTCTATGGCCTAGTAAGTTGGGACATGTTAATTTCAGAATGCTGGAAAAGATTATTTCAAACCAGATTTCAAATAGTGAAGGCACTAGTGTTCCACCCGGTGTCACAGCTCAAACAGAGACAACTGATGAAGTTGAAGTGACTACCTCCCACAACAAGCAACACCTCACACATGTTCAGAAGACTCATTCTGCAGATGAGTTTATTGGTGGCCTGAATGATGGTATACGAACCAGAGATAAGCTGAGGGTGAATTATCGAGAAATGATTCAAATGACATGCTTTACATCAACGATCGTTGAAGGAATTGATTTTGATGAAACATTTGCTCCGGTTGCTCGTTTTGAATCTATTCGGCTTCTCTTGGCTATTGCTTGTGTTATGCGGTTCAAGCTATATCAAATAGATGTGAAGAGTGCGTTTCTCAATGGGTTTCTAAATGAAGAAGTTTATGTTGCTCAACCAAAAGGTTTTGAAGACCCTCATCATCCGGAGTATGTTTATAAATTGAAGAAGGCGTTATATGGGCTTAAACAATCTCCTCGTGCGTGGTATGAACGACTCACACAATATTTATTAACCAAGGGATATGAGCGAGGGGGAGTAGATAAAACCTTTTTTGTCTGCCGTGCCAAAGGTCAGTTCCTACTTACTCAAATATATGGTGTTGATATAGTGTTTGGCTCGGTGTCACAGGTGATGGACGATGAGTTTGTAGCTCTAATGACCGACGAATTCGAGATGAGTATGGTAGGAGAACTCACTTATTTTCTTGGACTTCAAATTCAGCAAGAAAATAATAGTATTTTTATTTCTCAAGCCAAATATGCCAAGAATTTATTGACGAAGTTTAAGCTTGAGAATGCACAACCGAATAGAACACCCCCTGGGACACACGAGAAAATTTCCAAAGACGAGAAGGGTATTGCTATTGATCCACATTTATATAGAAGCATGATTGGAAGTCTATTATATCTAACCGCCAGCCTACCAGATATTTGCTATAGCGTGGGTTTATGCGCTCGATTTCAAGCAAATCTGAAGGAGTCACACCTAGTGTCGGTTAAACGAATTCTAAAATATGTTAGTGGAACAACTGATTATGGCATTTGTATTCTTTCGATTCTGATGCAAATTTGGTGAGTTATTGTGATGCTGACTGGGCAGGAAGTTTCGATGATCAAAAAAGCACTTCGGGTGGATGTTTTTATGTTGGACACAACTTGGTGTCATGGTTTAGCAAGAAGAAAAATTCGATTTCTCTGTCTACTGCCGAGGCAGAATATATTGCAGCAGGTAGCAGTTGTACGCAGCTTCTTTGGTTGAAACAAATGATGAAAGACTATGGTGTCACACAGGTTGTCATGACCCTCTACTGCGATAATCTGAGTGCAATCAATATTTCTAAAAATCTTGTTCAGCATTCACGGAAAAAACATATTGATATACGACATTATTTTATTTGATCTCTGGTGGAGGACAAAATCATTAATTTGGAGCATATGGTGACCGAAAAGCAGATTGCCGATATTTTTACCAAAACTTTGGATGGTGTGAGATTTGAAGAATTGAGGTTTGCCTTAGGCCTATGTGTCATGTGAAGAGGTTCTTCTGTGTTGTAAGTTTTTTTTTATTTTATTTGTTAAAAAAAAATGGAAAAAGAAAAAGAAAAAGAAAAAGAAGGGATTTCTTTTATTACTAATATTTCTTTTAAGATTTTTGGTCTGTAACTTTCTGCATGACACAAGGGGTTCTATGGAGCTTTCGGTGATTTTTATGGAAATTTGGAGTTAATTTCAAATATATTGATGGAAGTTTTTATGGAATTTGATCGTAGCTATATCCTTGGGTTTATTTCCTAAATTATTTGAAGATTTTGGATTTATTTTCCAATTTGAGTGAATATTTATGGTTTATTTCCATAATTTCAAACGACTATTTTGTATCCATCTCTTTCCAACAGTTCAAGGGATATTTGTTCGAGTTATTCCCTATTGTGATCAACACGCATCTGTGCTGCCACTAGGTTGATTCTATGAAGTTTTCACTCAATTTTATCAAGATAATTGTTTATGTCACTGGTAGTGTCAGACGTGTGTGGTCCCATGGTAATGATTTTTCTGCCTTGCAACTTACTGTCAAGTATGCTCCTGCACAAGACTGCTATGAGAAATTGTCATCTTACTTCTCTAGGAATTAATTGTGAATCATGTCGATTGCAAGAATGAAAGGTCAGCTCTTCCGTTTTCTTGTTTGAATTATGGTATTCTGTATTCTCAACAAGCTGTGATTTGGGATAACAAATTATTGATATGGATATGGAGGAGATTTGGAATAGCTACAAGCTTCTAGCAAGTGATCAGGTTAATGTTTTGGATGGTGTTCCTGAGGGTGTTCCAGCTCTCGACAATGTTTCTAATTCTCGACAATGTTTCTGATTCCAACAATGCTTCTGATTCTGTATTGTTATTTCGTTTCATCAAGGTACTTGAAGATGAGATGGAATTTTTGAATGATCAGCAAATGGTAATTGAAAATGGAAAATGAAAAGATAGTAGTTATTGGATGCTTGATGATCTTGTCAAAAAAATGTCTGCTAAGAAAGCTGCTGATGATATTTTCGAGAGAAAGAAAGTTGCTAATGTGAAGGAATAGGTTAAAGAGACCAAAATTGTTGAAAAGTCAGGAGTTTCAACTGATGTCACTGGGGGTGTCAGACGCATCTGATCCTTTGGAAAAGATTTTCCAGCTTCACAACTTACAGTAAAAGTATGGAATTCTGTACAAAATCGCCATGAGAAAGTGGATGCCTACATCTCATGGATATGGAGTAAACAAGACAATGGCAGTATTAATATTGAAAATTGGAAATTCAATATCTTTTGATTTTGATAAGCTTTTATTTGACCAAATAATGAAGCATGCAGACGGCAAGAATACACAGTTAGCTCTCCCCTTTCCCTTTCTTATCTATGACGTTTTGTCTGCTCAACTGTCTATCATCAGAGAGAATGAAATTTTATATGTTGAAAAAGAGGAGATCCATATTAATTATAAACTAGGGATGGGGGAACACATAAATGATTTAGAAAGTTTTGTTGAAGGTCTGCCAATCTCTGAGTCCAGAACTGATTCTTCTCTCCTAGCTAGATCGGTAAAGTTTTTAGTGGATATGTCGAAATCTCTAAGCATTCCGATTTCTGAGCTTGACAAACAGAAATATGTGATTTTGAACTCCTAAATGATTTTTATAAGAAAAACCCGCATATAGATTTCTCGGGTTTACACTTCAAGTCAAATGAAGGAGCTGGTACATCTAGTGTTCCACCAGATGTCATGGAAGGAGATGCGAAAAATATTGATGATCCAAATTCTACAGATAAACGAGTTACTCCAGCATGATTTCACTTATTAAGTATTACTGCGCTGTTTCTATTTCTTGAACTATTGGCCTGGCTCTGAATACTTTTCTTTATGGATAATCTGATGCATATGGATATCATTCTCCTTGGTTTGGCTATTTCTCTGAGGTACTCATATGACGACTCTGATACTCATCTGGATATGATATTTTCTGACAATATTAGCTCCTTGGATATGTTTTTTTTTTGGTGGATACTATCCTTTTTCTATGGTTATTATATGCTTACCCTGGTGCGTATATGAATGATTATGTTGCTGATATTGATTATTTCCTCTGGTACGAATTGTATGTCTGGTACTTATCTGGTGATGTTGTTGAGTTTGTGGTACGTACTATTCTCTTATATGTCTATTTGTCTTTTTATGGCCAAAAGGGGGAGTATTTTGGTGATTTGTGATTGGTGATATGTATGGTGTGCTATGCTCTGCTCTCTGATACTATATAATGAGTGATAGCTTAATGATGTTTGAAGTCACAATTCAGGGGGAGTTACAATTCAGGGAGAGTTATTGAAACTCTATGTTATATTGATTTGCCAAAAAATGCCAAAGGGGGAGATTGTAAATGCAAAGATATTGCATATATGTTGGCATTGATTTTTTGGCAATATTATATATATTTATGGATATAATATGTTTTTCTAAATTGATAATTTATTCTTGGTGATCAAGAAATATTGCATTCTGATTATTGGATGGCTTCATATTAGTAATCATGAAGATTCTGTGGCAGAGAAAAAAAAGGAAACAAGAATATTAGGAAAGTCATTGAAAAAGCTAAAGGCACTTGCTTTTTGGAAAAGTTTGTTTTCATAAGCCGATTTGATGGAGATTTGGTGAAATCTGTTGGGCTTCGAGTTCCCATGATTAATGGGATGATTTCCTAATTTTTTTGGATGAATATCTGATTTGTTAGAGATACTTTCCTAAAGTGTCACACGATGTGTCACTCAACCGAATTTGTTAAGATTTGGTTTCCTTATTCTTTGCAGCATTGATTTTCTGATTTGATCTGTGATTTGAAGATTACCATTCTGTTAAGATGGATTACAGCGAGATTCAAGATTACAACAGCAAAGAGATTTATTCCTAAATATTTGGAAAGTTGATTTTAAGATGAAAATAATATTTTGGAAGCCGATCTGAATATTGTGGTACTGTTAAGCTTGATATGAGATCACAACATGGTAAGATTCGTTCATAATATTTTGGGATTCGTTTCAGATTTATTTGCATGGACTTTTCATAAATATAGCACAGGATGTCACAGATCCGATTTTCATGGGCCTCGATTTTCCTTATTCTGTGCGATCTGTTTGGAGAGAATATTTGACCCACAGTATATTATGCATTCTCACTACATAGTTGAAGTTGGCTGAAGCCATTATTCTTGAGAGCTAAAAGTCTTTATTCATTCGGGCGATTTTATTCTTCACCGACGTTTGCGTGTGTCCAGCAATTGTTAATCCTCTCATTCACGCCTTCAGTGAGTCGTCGGTGATTATTCTTCAGTGGACGGATTTTTGGATTTACACGAGAGAAGTTTCTTCGTTTTACAAGCCATCGCTTTTTCTTTCACTCCCAACGTTTCTGCGTTTGGGTTTGTGATTGTTTTACACACTCTATCTAATCTGTGGATTTCATCATTTTATTGAGTGTGTTGATTATTGTATCCAAAGATTTCGATCTGGTGTTCCAGGAGGTGTCCCAGAAGGCAATATTCTTTGTTCTTCATTGAAGCTCAGTCTCGGGAGGAGGCTGCATCCGAACTCGAGAGGAGTTCTGTTTCTTAGACAAGGGGAGCTTGTCGTTCTTGATCGTGGGCGAGGGGATCTTGCCATAACACGGATTCTAGGAGGAATCAACAACAAGGGGATCTTATTGTTATCTTGATCTCGGGAGAGGTCGATCTAAAGTCGAGGGGATCTCGCAAAAACAGTTTCCTTGGGGAAGTTAGCTAGAGGCGGCGACAAAGATAAGAGGGAGTCTTTATTTGTATAAGTCCGATTGTCTTGTAACTTTGTAAACTCAAAGAAATATTTTTATATCTGGGCGTGACCCAACAAACGTAGGCTGGTTGCCGAACTGCGTTACCAACCTCCTGTGTCATTTATTTTGCATTTTATATTGTCCATCATTGCATTAAAAAACTGTGTCACACGAGGATCCTTGTGTGACATCGCATAACTGATCTTAAACTTTTACAATGCATCAAAAGCAATCAGATAGCTTTGCCAGAGAATATGCTGCTAAGACAGATGTGATCTTGCAGAACTTGGCTGCATCAATGAAGAATATTGAAACAAAAATGGGGGCAGCTGACTTAATCTTTAAGCACAAGGACTGCAGGGCAATTATCAAGCGATACAGAACTGCCGCAAAGACCAGGAAGGGAACATTGCAAGGCCATAGTATTGAGGAGTGGAAGAGAACTGGAAATTCCAGAAAAGCAACAAAAAGCAGAAAATTTAAAGGCACAAGAAGCGTTGGTGGAACAAGAAGTTGTGGAGGAAGCAAGAAAGGATAATCCTGAAACTAGCGTTGTAGAAACTGATGCTGCAGCAATGCACCACAGCAACGAAGTGAATTGAAAACTCAGAGGCCACCACCACCATTCCCTCAAAGACTACAGAAGCACGTAGAAAAAGAAATTTTTGAAATAAATGAGGAGATTCTTGGCTGTGGCAGAGACGTGAATGACCAACAGATTACTTTTAATATATTGAAAGCTATGAAGTGCCCGTGCGATGAAGAAGATTGCTTCAACATATTTGAAAAGATGAAAATAGAATAAACGAAGCAATTTTCTAGGAGCCACCGAACAATTGTTGAGGCTTCGTTCAAACAAATAACCCAGAAGTTTCAAGCTACTTTGACCGTACCACCTTGAGCTTAAACCGTGCCCTCTTCCCCCAAACATAAAGTGGACCATAGATATCACCACAAGCTAGAAACGTAATATGGTAAAGTC
>CM039510.1:44576952-44714152 GCA_022432975.1 Begonia masoniana | reverse complement strand
CAATTGCTATTCAGTTTCTACGGTAGATGATGTCTATCGGTAAATGATGAGTTATGTGTCTATCGGAGATGCGTGCTGACGTCATCGGTAGATGTAGGTCTAAGTCTATCGGATGCGTGCTGACGTCACGGTAGATGTAGGTATAAGTTCAGCGGCCGGATGGTCTCAGTAATCATCGGCAGATGCGTGCTGACGTCATCGGTAGATGTAGGTTTAAGTCTATCGGGTGATGTTCAGTAATCATCGGCAGATGTGTGATGACGTCATCGGAAGATGGAGGAAGTGAATTGTCGTTGATGCATGGCGTACAGTCTCTTAGAGATGTCTTTGTTTCATTAGGGTGACGTCATCGGCAGGAGTATTCTATTTTCTGGTTTCGCTGCTTCCGTTGACTTTACTAACGCAGGTGCGTTGGACTTCTGCCAACTTTTAAAGTGTTTCAGGTCAAACGTCTATTTCTTTTGACCGATTATCTTATATTTCAAATGATTCCGCTGCAAGTTGTAAAATATATGGTTAGAAATTTAGTCCTGTACGGGCTTTTGGGTACGAAACCGGGTTCTGATAACTCGGGCGGTACAACAAAAAAAATATTCTGATTGAAGTATATTTAACGCCGATTCTCAGAAAAAGTAAGTAGATTTTTATCATTATCAAATTTTAATTTTTTGGGATGCAGAATTAGTAGAGGGAAAGAATTAAACAAGGGGGGTGAAGATTAAGGTGAAAGAAAACATAAATCAAAGAGAATAGTGTACAAAAAGGAAGGACATTAAATCAAGGAGAAAATGAATAAATATGGGTTAGAAAATCATCTGACTCAGAGGCACGGAACGCAGGCTTAAAATAAGGCGCATCGAACAAAAAAAGTAGAAAAAATTGGAGGAGAAAGGAGGATATACTTAACACGCAGACAGGAAAATTAAATAGATTGGAGAAAAAAAAGGATTTGGGTGTTGGAAGTAAGGAAGAGAAAAATAGAACAAACACGGAAGGAAATTGGACTAAAAAGCAGATGGTCTGCGGCAGAGAGAACGATGACATTGTCTTTCTTCTCTTTTATTTTATTTTTTTATCATTTTTAGTTTTTTTTCTATATTATGATTTTGGACTAGTTTTTCTATCTTGGTGAGGCATGAGAGTACTTTTACATGTGTTATTCTTGATTTGATGAATGCTAAGTATTTTTCGATGAAACGATTGCTCATGAATTTGATTGCATAATTCAATGTTTGTTCGATAGGCAATTTGATTTCACATATTCTATTGTATCGATAAGTAGATAGGAATTTTAAGATGCATGAGTAATGAATAAATTTAAAATTGTTGCAAAGTAGCTAACACTAATTTATTAGGCGTTAAGAATAGCTTTACACAAAAATTCGATTTAAGTTTTTATCTTTTCAAAGTCAAAAGGAAATTCTGAAACGAATTTACCTAGGCAATTCGACGGAACCCTAGAAATAATTATAAATTCTTGTGTTCTGTGATTGATGCTGTAGCATCAATAGTAATTGCATGTAAAGAGGAAATCAACCATAATAAAGGCTTTTCCATAATTACCTTTTTAAATAATTCACATTTTTAGTCTTATTTAATTTCAAGTAATTTTAGTTCATCATTCCTTACTATTTATTTGGTTTTAATATTTTCATTTTTATTTCATAGAAATTTATAGCAATTTAATTTGATTAAAAATATCCTCATGGGATCGACTTTTATTACTCTATTACTTCGTTAGCGACACGTGCACTTACGTTAAGGTGAAGAAAATCACAGACCTGCAGAAAATTACACTCAAGGTTTCTCACAGCTAAATCAAAATTCAATGTGAAAGTCGATCTTGTCATAACACGGATTCCGGGAGGAATCAACAACAAGGTGATCTTGTTGTTATCTTGATCTCGGGGAGAGGTCGATCTAAAGTCGATGGGGATCTCGGAAAAACAGTTTCCTTGGGAAAGTTAGCTAGAGGCGGCAACAAAGATAAGAAGGAGTCTTTATTTGTATAAGTCCGATTGCATTGTAACTTTGTGAACTTAAAGAAATGTTTTTATATCTGGGCGTGGCCCCGCAGACGTAGGCTGGTTGCCGAACTGCGTTACCAACCTCCTGTGTCATTTATTTATGCATTTGATATTGTCTATCATTGCATTAAAAAACGGTTGTCACATGAGGATCCTTGTGTGACATCGCATAACTGATCTTAAACTTTCAATTGGTATCAGAGCGGGTCGCTTCTGTTCTTTAGCGGGATCCGCGAGACAAGATCACAGTTCGTGTGCAATGGATTCTATGAAAGAAGGAGGTTTTACAATGCGTCCACCATTATTGAATGTGAGTAATTATGCATATTGGAAGGCAAGGATGAGGGCATTCATTAAAGCTATTGACGAGAAGGCTTGGAAATCTATTTTAACAGGTTGGAATCCTTCTATGAATACTAATGTAGATGGTGTCATTTCTCCTAAGTCGGAAGAAGATTGGTCGGTAAATGAGGATGCCTTGGCAAATAGTAATTCGAAAGCTCTCAATGTTATCTTCAATGGCGTTGAACCAATACAGTTCAGACTCATCTCTACATGCGAATCGGCAAAGGAGGTATGGGAAATTCTTCAAACTACCTATGAAGGAACATCTACGGTAAAGTTGTCCAAATGCAAATGTTAACCACTCGATTTATGAATTTGAAGATGAAGGAAGATGAACTTCAGAGCAACCATGTGGCGCTTTTTGGGAAGACAAAACATGAAGAAAATGGTGGTATTATACAGGGTGTCACAGAAACTTATCCAATAGTAGTGATGAAGACGAAGCAAGCTCATAGAAGAAGATCTTATTGGAGAATACAAGTTTCTTCATGCGAAATGGACTGAGCTTGTTAAGTTAATCAGCATCTACACATCCAGATCAGAAATTTGAAAGATGAGAAGAACAATCTTCAAATGTTGTTGTTGATTTAGAGACCAAACTGAAAACAAGTCAGGATGAAGTCATTGATCTGACCAGTGAGATAAGTCTCATGAAGAAGAGTGTCCAAATGTTAAATTCGGGTTCTTCTAAACTGGATGATATTCTAAACGTCAGCAAATCAAGTGGAAATCGGTCTGGATTGGGTTCAAAGGTGAAAGTTCAGTCTCTCAAACTATAGCTATGAAGGAAATCGCTCTATATTGAAATTTGTAAAGGGAAGCTCGGTGTCACAGCAGGTGTCACAGCCAGTGTCAGCATCGGGATTTGATTACAAAGGAAAGCAAGTTGCAAACAGAATGCCAAGAACTGATAGAAATTAATTTCTATAACTTCTATCATGCTGCAAGCAGAAAAGGTAACATATATGGTTCTGTGTGTCACTATTGCCAACGTCGTTGTCATATTCGCCCTAAATGTTTTACTTATCTTGCTGACTTAAGATTGAATATGTTAGAAATGCTTCTTCTTACAGATTCCCTTATCAGAAATGGGTGAAGAAATCAAGCTTGAAGTGTAATGTGCACATCTTTCACAAAAGGCAATCGCAACCAATGCATGGTATTTTGATAGCAGATGTTCTAGACACATGACAGGCGAAGAGAAATATTTGAAGGATATATACCCGAATCCGTGGGAAAAGTAACATTCGGTAACAGTGTCTCAACGGATGTCATTGGAAGGGGGACACTAAATGTACCTGGTCTACCAAAGTTAAGTAATGTTCTTTTGGTAAATGGTCTGAAATCTAATCTAATTAGTATTAGCCAGTTCTGTGATCAATATCTGAATGTGCAATTTATGAGAGAAAAATGTGTGGTGTCCGATCAAACAACAAGTGTGTTATTGAAGGAGTTAGATCATCAGACAATTGCTATCTTATTTCATCCTCGTCTACCTGCCTTCGATCAAGTATGAAAGACACTATTCTATGGCCTAGTAAGTTGGGACATGTTAATTTCAGAATGCTGGAAAAGATTATTTCAAACCAGATTTCAAATAGTGAAGGCACTAGTGTTCCACCCGGTGTCACAGCTCAAACAGAGACAACTGATGAAGTTGAAGTGACTACCTCCCACAACAAGCAACACCTCACACATGTTCAGAAGACTCATTCTGCAGATGAGTTTATTGGTGGCCTGAATGATGGTATACGAACCAGAGATAAGCTGAGGGTGAATTATCGAGAAATGATTCAAATGACATGCTTTACATCAACGATCGTTGAAGGAATTGATTTTGATGAAACATTTGCTCCGGTTGCTCGTTTGAATCTATTCGGCTTCTCTTGGCTATTGCTTGTGTTATGCGGTTCAAGCTATATCAAATAGATGTGAAGAGTGCGTTTCTCAATGGGTTTCTAAATGAAGAAGTTTATGTTGCTCAAACCAAAAGGTTTTGAAGACCCTCATCATCCGGAGTATGTTTATAAATTGAAGAAGGCGTTATATGGGCTTAAACAATCTCCTCGTGCGTGGTATGAACGACTCACACAATATTTATTAACCAAGGGATATGAGCGAGGGGGAGTAGATAAAACCTTTTTTGTCTGCCGTGCCAAAGGTCAGTTCCTACTTACTCAAATATATGGTGTTGATATAGTGTTTGGCTCGGTGTCACAGGTGATGGACGATGAGTTTGTAGCTCTAATGACCGACGAATTCGAGATGAGTATGGTAGGAGAACTCACTTATTTTCTTGGACTTCAAATTCAGCAAGAAAATAATAGTATTTTTATTTCTCAAGCCAAATATGCCAAGAATTTATTGACGAAGTTTAAGCTTGAGAATGCACAACCGAATAGAACACCCCCTGGGACACACGAGAAAATTTCCAAAGACGAGAAGGGTATTGCTATTGATCCACATTTATATAGAAGCATGATTGGAAGTCTATTATATCTAACCGCCAGCCTACCAGATATTTGCTATAGCGTGGGTTTATGCGCTCGATTTCAAGCAAATCTGAAGGAGTCACACCTAGTGTCGGTTAAACGAATTCTAAAATATGTTAGTGGAACAACTGATTATGGCATTTGTATTCTTTCGATTCTGATGCAAATTTGGTGAGTTATTGTGATGCTGACTGGGCAGGAAGTTTCGATGATCAAAAAAGCACTTCGGGTGGATGTTTTTATGTTGGACACAACTTGGTGTCATGGTTAGCAAGAAGAAAATTCGATTTCTCTGTCTACTGCCGAGGCAGAATATATTGCAGCAGGTAGCAGTTGTACGCAGCTTCTTTGGTTGAAACAAATGATGAAAGACTATGGTGTCACACAGGTTGTCATGACCCTCTACTGCGATAATCTGAGTGCAATCAATATTTCTAAAAATCTTGTTCAGCATTCACGGAAAAACATATTGATATACGACATTATTTTATTTGATCTCTGGTGGAGGACAAAATCATTAATTTGGAGCATATGGTGACCGAAAAGCAGATTGCCGATATTTTTACCAAAACTTTGGATGGTGTGAGATTTGAAGAATTGAGGTTTGCCTTAGGCCTATGTGTCATGTGAAGAGGTTCTTCTGTGTTGTAAGTTTTTTTTTATTTTATTTGTTAAAAAAAAATGGAAAAAGAAAAAGAAAAAGAAAAAGAAGGGATTTCTTTTATTACTAATATTTCTTTTAAGATTTTTGGTCTGTAACTTTCTGCATGACACAAGGGGTTCTATGGAGCTTTCGGTGATTTTTATGGAAATTTGGAGTTAATTTCAAATATATTGATGGAAGTTTTTATGGAATTTGATCGTAGCTATATCCTTGGGTTTATTTCCTAAATTATTTGAAGATTTTGGATTTATTTTCCAATTTGAGTGAATATTTATGGTTTATTTCCATAATTTCAAACGACTATTTTGTATCCATCTCTTTCCAACAGTTCAAGGGATATTTGTTCGAGTTATTCCCTATGTGATCAACACGCATCTGTGCTGCCACTAGGTTGATTCTATGAAGTTTTCACTCAATTTATCAAGATAATTGTTTATGTCACTGGTAGTGTCAGACGTGTGTGGTCCCATGGTAATGATTTTTCTGCCTTGCAACTTACTGTCAAGTATGCTCCTGCACAAGACTGCTATGAGAAATTGTCATCTTACTTCTCTAGGAATTAATTGTGAATCATGTCGATTGCAAGAATGAAAGGTCAGCTCTTCCGTTTTCTTGTTTGAATTATGGTATTCTGTATTCTCAACAAGCTGTGATTTGGGATAACAAATTATTGATATGGATATGGAGGAGATTTGGAATAGCTACAAGCTTCTAGCAAGTGATCAGGTTAATGTTTTGGATGGTGTTCCTGAGGGTGTTCCAGCTCTCGACAATGTTTCTAATTCTCGACAATGTTTCTGATTCCAACAATGCTTCTGATTCTGTATTGTTATTTCGTTTCATCAAGGTACTTGAAGATGAGATGGAATTTTTGAATGATCAGCAAATGGTAATTGAAAATGGAAAATGAAAAGATAGTAGTTATTGGATGCTTGATGATCTTGTCAAAAAAATGTCTGCTAAGAAAGCTGCTGATGATATTTTCGAGAGAAAGAAAGTTGCTAATGTGAAGGAATAGGTTAAAGAGACCAAAATTGTTGAAAAGTCAGGAGTTTCAACTGATGTCACTGGGGGTGTCAGACGCATCTGATCCTTGGAAAAGATTTTCCAGCTTCACAACTTACAGTAAAAGTATGGAATTCTGTACAAAATCGCCATGAGAAAGTGGATGCCTACATCTCATGGATATGGAGTAAACAAGACAATGGCAGTATTAATATTGAAAATTGGAAATTCAATATCTTTTGATTTTGATAAGCTTTTATTTGACCAAATAATGAAGCATGCAGACGGCAAGAATACACAGTTAGCTCTCCCCTTTCCCTTTCTTATCTATGACGTTTTGTCTGCTCAACTGTCTATCATCAGAGAGAATGAAATTTTATATGTTGAAAAAGAGGAGATCCATATTAATTATAAACTAGGGATGGGGGAACACATAAATGATTTAGAAAGTTTTGTTGAAGGTCTGCCAATCTCTGAGTCCAGAACTGATTCTTCTCTCCTAGCTAGATCGGTAAAGTTTTTAGTGGATATGTCGAAATCTCTAAGCATTCCGATTTCTGAGCTTGACAAACAGAAATATGTGATTTTGAACTCCTAAATGATTTTTATAAGAAAAACCCGCATATAGATTTCTCGGGTTTACACTTCAAGTCAAATGAAGGAGCTGGTACATCTAGTGTTCCACCAGATGTCATGGAAGGAGATGCGAAAAATATTGATGATCCAAATTCTACAGATAAACGAGTTACTCCAGCATGATTTCACTTATTAAGTATTACTGCGCTGTTTCTATTTCTTGAACTATTGGCCTGGCTCTGAATACTTTTCTTTATGGATAATCTGATGCATATGGATATCATTCTCCTTGGTTTGGCTATTTCTCTGAGGTACTCATATGACGACTCTGATACTCATCTGGATATGATATTTTCTGACAATATTAGCTCCTTGGATATGTTTTTTTTTTGGTGGATACTATCCTTTTTCTATGGTTATTATATGCTTACCCTGGTGCGTATATGAATGATTATGTTGCTGATATTGATTATTTCCTCTGGTACGAATTGTATGTCTGGTACTTATCTGGTGATGTTGTTGAGTTTGTGGTACGTACTATTCTCTTATATGTCTATTTGTCTTTTTATGGCCAAAAGGGGGAGTATTTTGGTGATTTGTGATTGGTGATATGTATGGTGTGCTATGCTCTGCTCTCTGATACTATATAATGAGTGATAGCTTAATGATGTTTGAAGTCACAATTCAGGGGGAGTTACAATTCAGGGAGAGTTATTGAAACTCTATGTTATATTGATTTTGCCAAAAAATGCCAAAGGGGGAGATTGTAAATGCAAAGATATTGCATATATGTTGGCATTGATTTTTTGGCAATATTTATATATATTTATGGATATAATATGTTTTTCTAAATTGATAATTTATTCTTGGTGATCAAGAAATATTGCATTCTGATTATTGGATGGCTTCATATTAGTAATCATGAAGATTCTGTGGCAGAGAAAAAAAAGGAAACAAGAATATTAGGAAAGTCATTGAAAAAGCTAAAGGCACTTGCTTTTTGGAAAAGTTTGTTTTCATAAGCCGATTTGATGGAGATTTGGTGAAATCTGTTGGGCTTCGAGTTCCCATGATTAATGGGATGATTTCCTAATTTTTTTGGATGAATATCTGATTTGTTAGAGATACTTTCCTAAAGTGTCACACGATGTGTCACTCAACCGAATTTGTTAAGATTTGGTTTCCTTATTCTTTGCAGCATTGATTTTCTGATTTGATCTGTGATTTGAAGATTACCATTCTGTTAAGATGGATTACAGCGAGATTCAAGATTACAACAGCAAAGAGATTTATTCCTAAATATTTGGAAAGTTGATTTTAAGATGAAAATAATATTTTGGAAGCCGATCTGAATATTGTGGTGCTGTTAAGCTTGATATGAGATCACAACATTGGTAAGATTCGTTCATAATATTTTGGGATTCGTTTCAGATTTATTTGCATGGACTTTTCATAAATATAGCACAGGATGTCACAGATCCGATTTTCATGGGCCTCGATTTTCCTTATTCTGTGCGATCTGTTTGGAGAGAATATTTGACCCACAGTATATTATGCATTCTCACTACATAGTTGAAGTTGGCTGAAGCCATTATTCTTGAGAGCTAAAAGTCTTTATTCATTCGGGCGATTTTATTCTTCACCGACGTTTGCGTGTGTCCAGCAATTGTTAATCCTCTCATTCACGCCTTCAGTGAGTCGTCGGTGATTATTCTTCAGTGGACGGATTTTTGGATTTACACGAGAGAAGTTTTCTTCGTTTTACAAGCCGTCGCTTTTTCTTTCACTCCCTACGTTTCTACGTATGGGTTTGTGATTGTTTTACACACTCTATCTAATCTGTGGATTTCATCATTTTATTGAGTGTGTTGATTATTGTATCCAAAGATTTCGATCTGGTGTTCCAGGAGGTGTCCCAGAAGGCAATATTCTTTGTTCTTCATTGAAGCTCAGTCTCGGGAGGAGGCTGCATCCGAACTCGAGAGGAGTTCTGTTTCTTAGACAAGGGGAGCTTGTCGTTCTTGATCGTGGGCGAGGGGATCTTGCCATAACACGGATTCTAGGAGGAATCAACAACAAGGGGATCTTATTGTTATCTTGATCTCGGGAGAGGTCGATCTAAAGTCGAGGGGATCTCGCAAAAACAGTTTCCTTGGGGAAGTTAGCTAGAGGCGGCGACAAAGATAAGAGGGAGTCTTTATTTGTATAAGTCCGATTGTCTTGTAACTTTGTAAACTCAAAGAAATATTTTTATATCTGGGCGTGACCCAACAAACGTAGGCTGGTTGCCGAACTGCGTTACCAACCTCCTGTGTCATTTATTTTTGCATTTTTATATTGTCCATCATTGCATTAAAAAACTGTGTCACACGAGGATCCTTGTGTGACATCGCATAACTGATCTTAAACTTTTACAATGCATCAAAAGCAATCAGATAGCTTTGCCAGAGAATATGCTGCTAAGACAGATGTGATCTTGCAGAACTTGGCTGCATCAATGAAGAATATTGAAACAAAAATGGGGGCAGCTGACTTAATCTTTAAGCACAAGGACTGCAGGGCAATTATCAAGCGATACAGAACTGCCGCAAAGACCAGGAAGGGAACATTGCAAGGCCATAGTATTGAGGAGTGGAAGAGAACTGGAAATTCCAGAAAAGCAACAAAAAGCAGAAAATTTAAAGGCACAAGAAGCGTTGGTGGAACAAGAAGTTGTGGAGGAAGCAAGAAAGGATAATCCTGAAACTAGCGTTGTAGAAACTGATGCTGCAGCAATGCCACCACAGCAACGAAGTGAATTGAAAACTCAGAGGCCACCACCACCATTCCCTCAAAGACTACAGAAGCACGTAGAAAAAGAAATTTTTGAAATAAATGAGGAGATTCTTGGCTGTGGCAGAGACGTGAATGACCAACAGATTACTTTTAATATATTGAAAGCTATGAAGTGCCCGTGCGATGAAGAAGATTGCTTCAACATATTTGAAAAGATGAAAATAGAATAAACGAAGCAATTTTCTAGGAGCCACAGGAAACAATTTGAGGCATTAGTTCAAACGGAAAAGAACCCAGAAGTTTTCAAGCTATCTATTAAAGACGTACCAACAGTGGAGCTTAAACACTTGCCCTCTTACCTCAAACAGAAAGTGACCATAGTATATCATCCACAAAGCATAGAAACGTGAAGTATGGGAAAGTCAGGTTTATGACTTAAAAAATCAAGCGCTTATTGGGAGGCAACCCAATTTCTGATATCCTTTTGTTTTTTTTTTTTTTTTTTTTTTCTATTTTATTTTAGTTTTTGCTAAAAATATTGTTGAAACTACAATGTTTGTTGTAGCAATTAAAAAAAAAGTGAAGAGAAGAAGAGCTGATGAAGAAGAAGCACCGAAAAGAAAGCCATCACAAATCCAAATGCTACAAGTGGAGTTGTAGGATCAGCCGAGAGCATCATCTTTCAACAACAAATTATGGAAGGCTTGTTGTTTCTACAAAATAAAATGACACAACAACATGAAACCTCGCATCTAATGGAACGACGACTGAGACTCCAGGGAAGTTCTTGCTCCTCTTTTTGTTTGCATTTTATTTTGTTTGGCAGTGGGGACACTGTCAATTTTTAAGTTTGGGGGTAAGAAACTAGAATGGGTAGAGGAGAACTTAGTTGTTGGCTGTTTAATTTTGTTTTCTGGAAATTAGTTTTTTTGGCTGTTTAGTTTTTGAATCAAATGAATAACAATACAATTTTCAAATATCTCCTAATTAAGTAAGTTATTGAATAATATCATTATCACATATTATTAGAAATTAATGAAGAGTTATTCCTGTGAGCTTATTTCTCCTAACACACAAACTCCTTTTAGTTGCTTCGAAATATCATCATTACTAGACTTTACAATTATATTTAGATAACAACAATTTAGTCTTTAATGAAGGAAATTAGCAATGAAAAACTTCTTCCGAAAAAAAAAAATCAAACATAAAACAGAATATTAAAATAATAAGTTTGGTGGTTACGAAAAAAAAAAAAAAGAATGAATAAGTGTAATTTCCTAATCTACTTTCAATTTCGAATGAATATTTTGGATACTCAAAGGGTAGAAATAAACTAGAGGAACTCAATTGCATGACTATTGACTATACTCCTCTATTATTATATATGAGTAAGTATCTTTAAGTGACACTACTGATTAACCGGAGGCCTTCATGACCAATGTTGTCAATCACGTAAAAAGGTAGTGTGACTTATAGAGAAAGTCAATACAAAAATTTTATATCCCCCTTGCTTAGTTGTGTTTTATATTATCAAAAAGAAGAACCTTTGAAAGCTAATTGACTTAGGAAAAACATTGAAGAATTGGTATTCTATTATATTCATTGGGATGTTTAGTTTTGATGGTTGAACTTAGCAATTTAAGAGGAGTTTGAGCACACACGCACTTTGAAAATTAGTTCATTGGGAAATAAATCTATATTAGTTGATTTTAATTGTGATAGTGAATTTTTTCAAAAATTTACAAGTTTTGAAATATCTTGAAAATTACATAGTATTGGTTGATGTTACCTTGGGAAGTTATTAAATTTTGATTTCGTTTTGCATCACTCGAAGACGAGTAATGGTTCAAGTTTGGGGGTTTTGATAACTCTTAAATTAGAGTTATTTTATATGGTATTTAATTGATAGAACTTGTATGATTTGAGTGAATGTAAGAAGGAATTGGTGGAATTTGCTATCATTGTTGCAGGATGCTGACCATATTCCGAATTTAATGTATTTAACGTAGATTCTCAGAAAAAACAAGCAGATTTTTATCATTAATTCAAATTTTATATTTTCTTATGTGAATGTAGAATTATTAGCGGGAAGATCGAATTAAAAGGGTGAAGATTAAGGTGAGAGAAAACATAAATCAAAGAGAATATTGTTACCAAAAAGGAATGACATAAATCAAGGAGAAAAGGAATAAATATGGGCTGGAAAATCATTCTGAATCAGAGGAAAGAGAAAGAAGGCTTAAAATAAGGAGCATCAGAACAATAAAAGTAGAAAAAATCTGGAGAAGAAAGAAGGATATACTTCACACACAGAAAGGAAAATAAAAAGCATTGGAGAAAAAAAAGGGGATTTGGCTGCTGGAATTAAGGAAGAGAAAAATAGAACAAAAAGGAAGGCAATTTGGAATAAAAAGAAGACTGATCTGCGGCAGAGAGAACGACGACATTCTTCTTCTTCTTCTCTTCAACTTTTTATTTTTTTATCATTTTTTGTTTTTCTATTATTATGATTTTAGGCTAGTTTTTCTTATCTTAGTTAGGCAAGAGAGTACTTTTTATATGTGTTTATTCTGATCTATGATTGCTACGTATTTTTCTATGAATGATTGCTCATGATTTTGATTACATAATTCAATTTGTCTCGATAGGCAATTTTGATTTCACATATTCCTATTGTATCGATAGGTTGATAGGAATTTTAAGATGCATAAGTAATTGAATAAATTAAAATTGTCGCAAAGTAGCTAACATTAACTTATTTGGCGTTAAGAATAGATTTACACGAAAATTCGAATTAAGTTTTTATCTTTTCAAAGTCAAAAGAAAAATTCTGATACGAATTTACCTAGGCAATTCGACGGAACCCTAGAAATAATATAAATTATTGCTGTTCTGTGACTGATGTTGTAGCATCAGTAGTAATTGCATGTAAAGAGGAAATCAACCCTAACCAAGGCTTTTCCCATAATTACTTTTTTAAATCATTCACATTTTTAGCCTTATTTAATTTCAAGTAATTTTAGTTCATCATTCCTTACTATTTATTTGATTTTAATATTTTCATCTTTATTTCATAGAAATTTATAGCAATTTAATTTAATTAAAAATATCCTCGTGGGATCGACTTTTATTTACTCTATTACTTCGTTAGCGACACGTGCACTTACGCTAGGGTGTAGAAAATCTCTAACACGTGGGCGTGGGCGTGGACGGGGACGGGGACGGGGACGGGGACGGGGGCGGGGGCGGGGGCGGTCATTGTAGTCTCTTGAATAGATTTGTATCACACGTGGACAAATTGTCACTCTTGCGTTGACTTTTCAAACATGCATGGCCAGATCTAAGCTAAGAAAACAACGTACGTTTTTTGATCCTTTCCATATAAAGCTCAAAAATCAAACGGTGCAAACGTTTCTTTTATTTCCGAGGAAAAAGATCAGACGGTTGAAAATCTTTTGATCTTTGTTTTCGGAACGGCTTCTTCTAGCATGCCAAACAGAGAGGGTCAGGCCATAAGCGTATAGAACAAGGCCACAGCAAACAGAAGGGAGCAATTTTCAGGCGGTGCTGTCAGCCATGGCCAAGTTTCTTCAAAGCTTCAGCTTTATCTTCGTCCTCTCCCTTCTTCTTTTCGGTAAACTAATTCTTCTAATCTTGTCTATAAATGCTGAGGTTGTGGAGTACACGAGACGATTGATTTACATTGTACTAGGTAGAGTGAAAAAATCTACTTATAAAACATTACGTGAGATTATACATTCCTACTTGAACAATCGATCAAAATCTTAAGTGGTGGCAGCCTGGTTGACACAGACGTTGTTAGAAGTTTAGAGTTGTTCATGATAGAAAACAGGCCGGTTATTATAGGTCTTATATAATTATTTTATATTATGTAGGTATACTGGTGAATCAGGTTAATGGGCAATGCCAGAAAGTGATGGATGTGTATTGCTAGAATGCTAAATTCGACTCTCTCTGCGATAAACGCTGCTTGGAAGAGGATCAGTTTGGCGAATCCAGTTGCGTTAGTGCTCCTGGCTTGGCTGCTGGCTCTTTCTTGTGTGTTTGCACTTACCCTTGCTCTTGATTTTCCGTAACGACGCGTTGTTTCTGGGTGTCTTTTAAGGAAGGGAGACTGTCTTCCTTCTATAAACTACATAACCTATCTCTTGTATGGTAATGAGAATTGAATAAAGTTAGTTCTTTTACTCTTGGGATTTCGTTTATTTCTTTGAATATCTTAGAAAAGATTTATAATGTTGGTGGGACGTTGTTACGTTCTTTCGGAGGATGGTTTAGGGCAGTTCTCATCTGACTCAACTTCGAAACAAATAAATATTGATTTGAGAAGTTGTATCTTAAAAATTAATAAACACGGTGATTACAGTAAAAATAAGATATTAATTACACTAGTTAATTAATATCACGTAAGATTACAATATATACCATCAGGTTCGGGATGGATTGGTGTAGTTCCTATACGCCTAGGACACTAGAATATTGAACAATGGACGAAAAAAGCTGTGAGAGAAAAACATATTGGTTTATTCTTGATTGACGGGACACCAAAAGCCTCTGCCCTTCCATCTTTTTGATAATTACAGAGTAAAATTAAAATTAATTTTAAAGAATAATTAGCAATTTAAACTCTGCAAGATTTCGACTGATATTTTAAACAATTTTTTTTTTTAATGATTCGTCGCATTTGTATTTGTCAACGTATCCATGTTTAAGAATCGCTCTCTGTACTCAAAGTCTTCATTTGTAGGAGATCCTAGCTCTTGTGAATATTTACGAATTTCTATTAAGGCATTGATTCTTAGTGCACACTCTTGAAGAGAACCTTGCTCGGCTTCATCTTGACATTGATACTAATTTGGTTGAATGGGGATCATGACTCGATCATCTCCACGCTGCTCATCTTCATGTCGATCAACTTTGATGCCTTTTTTCAGATGTTTTTTTAACATGCACGATCACGTATCTCCCTATCATATTGTCATTTCCAAGTGCCATGTTGCGTGACTCGGCTTATTATCGAGCTTTTGCTTGTTTTATTCATAAGTTTCATGAAACAATATATGTCTTCATTTTGCATCATCAATTCCCATAGCTTATTATCCTCCTCATAGATTTTGATATACTCTGTTATCGGAATATATGTCGGTAGTCGTTAACCATTGACCACAAAACCGAACGCCGGGAATTGATATATTGTCCATTTGATATTTGCTTGAGATATGGCTGTGAATTAGAAGATGATAGAAATATTATATTTGAATTGCAACCTCTCAATGTCTAAAACGATTACCAATTAAAACATTTTCTATGTACCACTAGCACAGCCCATTTATAATGCCCAGCTAAATAAGAGTCCGCTCAGCGCAAGCCAGTTCCGTTGCCCATTCTGAATCCCCCGCGTTGTGCCGAAGCTCAAGCCTAGCTCATTCTGTTCTAAGCCCCCATTGAAAAGCTCAGACCCGTCCACAAGCCCCCTGCCAGGGTTTTTTTTTCTTAATTTTCGATAATTTAAAGTTTTTTTTAACATAAATATACTTTGACGGCTTTTTTAAACCAAACTCATACTTTGATAAGTGTGTATTTTATACACTTATTTATACTTCATTTGATAAGTTTTTCTAAAGTGTTTGAAAGTATTTGACGAGTTTTGTGTGAGTGTGCAGCAAACTTTATTGGAAAATAGGAAGAAGAAAGAAAAGAAAAAGTTAGTGAAGTAAAAGAAGAAACAAGAGAGGAAAAGAAAGAATTGAGTTTAGAAGATAGAATAGGAGGCAAATGATCGCCATAATTCCTGCGATCATTCGCTTCAGGAGAACACAAATTGCACTTGAGAGGAACGAAAAATATACAGACAATGTGGCGATCAATCGCTACAGATAGGCGATCGATCAGCTCAAGAAACAAATTTTTCAAAAGTTTTATGCAAGAAAACAGAGAAGGTGGCGATCGATCGCCACATTCCAGCGATCGATCGCCACAAGAGGATAAAATTTGAAGAAACGAGAGGCGATTGATAACTGGCGATCGACTGTTGGCAATCGAAGAACAAAAATGAGAGGCGATCGATCGCTCATATCAGGCAATCGATCGCCACACGAATTCAATTTTGGAAAGGTGGCTGATTCTAATCTGGACCGTCAAAGTAAAACATCATTGAATCTCAACCTTTGATCGAGTGAAAAGAAATAAATAAAAAAAACCTACGGTAAAAGAGCTAGGGTATTCGGCATATTCTGGCATTCGGCGATTTGGAGGGCAAGAAGCAGAAGGCTATTTCCACATAATTGCAGGCGATTTTCGGCGATCAGGCTATTTTCATAGTGTTTTCTTCTTTTTATTTCTACAGTTTAATTATGCAATACTTATTCATTGTTGTTTATTTTTCTTTTAGCATGAACTAAACTTTTCTACTAGGGCTACGATGTAGCCAAACGATATTTATTTTCAGTTTCTTCGTTTAATTATATTTTATAATATTTCTTCCAATATTGTTGGCACATTTAATTTCTGTTCTTGAAGCCTGTAAATTTCTGGCCAATCTTTACCTGAATTTTAGGGTGTTTTGAGACCGAGAGGTGATAAATACCCAAGCACTGGAATTAATGTCATGAATATACGTAAACTAGAGATAGTTACGATATTGATGTGATCATTGTGATTTCTTGGTTTATTTGTATTTGATTAATGTAGGATTTGAGACTGAAAAGTGATAACCCATTAATTAGATAACCTATGCAATGCTCGAGAGAGATTGTAATAGAATTTAGTGAAATCAATCAGCAACATATGAAGAATATTTATGAATATAATTGCGAAGAACTAAAATAACTGTTGTCTTGGTGAAATCGTAGTACCTAGGTTTTTATTAATTAGATTTAATCCAATTTTATCTGTTTTGCTATTTTACATTAGTTTATTTTAATTATTTATTTTAATTCCAATCCTTGAAACCATAAAATACGTGTTCGATTTAGAATTAAGATTAATTATTTTGATTATTAATTACAAGTCCTTGTGGGTTCGACACTCTAGTTATCACTATATTATTTATTGCAACTCGTACACTTGCAAATATATTTTTCACAACAAGTTTTTGGCGCCGTTGCCGGAGACTTTATTATTAATATCGAATTAATTATTGTTATTTTTATTTTGAATTCTATTTATTTTAATTCTTTATTTTCGTGTCATTCTCAGGTGTATGCGTAAGGAAGGAGACGCCAATCTTCTCCCGCTTAATCTTGAAATCGAATGTACGTGTCGACAAAATCGTAAAGAGAGAAGAGAAGTTATTCAACAAGCGCGTGCCATCATGGGAGATAACGGGAAAAATAATAACGGGGAAAATAATATCGGGGATAATAATGTCGAGCACCGGACCTTACTTGATTATGTTATACCTCCTGTATCCGGAGTACGTTCAGCTATTCGCAAACCGGCTATAACTGCTAACTTTGAAATCAAGCTAGGCACATTGCATATGATTCAACAATCTCAATTCAGTGGATTACCTTTAGAAGACCCCAATGATTATATTGCAAATTTCTTAGAAGTATGTGGCACTTTCAAATTTCACAATGTGGGGGAGGATGCATTGCGATTACGTTTATTTCCATTCTCATTACGGGATCGTACAAAGAACTGGCTTAACTCTCTGCCCGCTAATTCTATTACTACTTGGGAAGATTTATGTCAGAAATTTCTTTCTTAGTTCTTTCCTTTCGAAAAGACCGCCAAGCTCCGCAATGATATCATCAATTTCAGTCAATTTGATGGGGAAACATTATATGAAGCATGGGCTCGTTTTAAAGATATGTTACGAAAGTGTCCAAACCATGGCTTACCGAAATGGATGCATATTCAGACTTTTTATGTGGGCTTATCGGCATCTACTAAAACTCTGGTCAACGCAGCTGCAGGTGGTGCTTTAATGAGAAAAACCGAGGAAGCAGCCTATGATTTATTAGAAGAATTAGCACTCAATAATGATCAGTGTCCAGTGGAGCGATTAATTATGAAACGCATAGCGGGTACTCCAGAAATCGAGGCTATGAAAGCTCTGACTCTACAGGTGGCTTCATTGACTAGGCAATTGCAGGAATCTCATATGGCAGCGAGTGTTGGGAAAACATCTAAAGCCAGTTGTCAGTGGTGTCAAGGGCCGCACTTTAGTGAAGAATGTCAAGAGGGTAATCCTATGTCAAATGAAACCGCTGAACAAGCTAATTATATGGGCAACTTCAATCCTCAAGGAAATCCAAATTCTAATACTTATAATCTAGGTTGGCGACAACACCCGAATTTTTCTTGGAGGAATTCTCAAAATGCTATGCAGCCACCTCAAGCATCTCAACCCGGTCCGTCTCAGGAAATGGAGAAGAAAAATGATCTTGAAACAACCCTTATGCAGTTTATGACAGAGACCCGTACAGCGATGCAAAATCAATCAGCCCAAATTCGCAGTCTTGAAAATCAACTTGGGCAATTTGCAAGCGTTATGAATGGACGACCTCAGGGCTCATTACCAAGTAACACCGAGGTGAATCCCAAAGATCACTGTAACGCAATCACCACTAGAAAGGGAACAGTAATTAAACCAGTGCAAAAAGAGAATAGCGTGCCTAAAGCTGTTACTGAGGGGCCCAATGCCGATGAAGTTCAAGAATTATCCCCAGTTCATCCATCACCTCCAGTGCCGTTTCCACAAAGTTTGAAAAATGTGAAGCTCGACAAACAATTTTCTCAATTCCTTGATGTCTTCAAGAAGCTCCACATTAATATTCCGTTTGCCGATGCGTTGGAACAAATACCGAGCTATGCTAAATTTATGAAGGATATTCTTTCCCACAAGCGCAAAATAAAGGAGTGTGGTATTATTGTTCTTTCAGAGGAATGCAGTGCAATTATTCAGAGAAAGCTCCCTCAAAAATTAAAAGATCCGGGAAGTTTTACGGTACCGTGCGAGATTGGCAATTCAGTATTCACTAGGGCACTATGTGATTTGGGGGGCGAGTATTAATTTGATGTCTTTGTCTATATTCTGGAAACTCAATCTAGGCGAAGCCAAGCCAACAGGGGTTACATTATTGATGGCCGATCGTTCTATTAAACACCCGAGAGGTATTATTGAAGATGTGCTCGTCAAAGTGGATAAATTCATCTTCCCTGCGAATCTTATTGTGCTTGACATGGAAGAAGATCGAAATGTTCCGATTATTTTGGGTCGACCATTCCTTGGTACGGGTCGTGCCCTTATTGATGTTCAAAAAAGTGAATTGAGTCTGAGAGTGCAGGATGAAGAAGTCACATTTAATGTCTTTAAACCTATAAAGTATCCAGGGGATAGCAGTGATGTTTTTCGTGTGAAGTTACCGAATCTACAATAGAGGAAGTTGCACGTCAACCAGATGACCCTTTAAAAGCATGTATATTTGAGCAAAATTATTTTCTGGAAGAGGACAAGGAAGCACGTGGTTATACAATGTGGATGGACTCATTTGAGCCGAATAAGAAGAAGTATTATGAAAATTTAGGAGAAGGCCCATCACGCACATTACCATCAATTGAGCAACCATCGGTACTAGAACTGAAGACACTACCTGCTCATTTAAAATATGCATATTTACAGGCCCCATCTTCGTTACCGATCATCATTGCCGCCGATTTATCTAAAGAAGAAGAAGAGAAATTACTCCGAGTACTCCGAAAATTTAAATCGACGATTGGGTGGACTTTAGTAGATTTAAAGGGAATAAGCTCATCTTTTTGTATGCATAGAATACTTATGGAGGAAGGTCACAAACCATCAGTGGAACACCAACGACGTCTTAACCCAACCATGAAAGAAGTAGTGCGAAAAGAAATTTTAAAGTGGTTAGATGCCGGGGCGATTTATCCAATTTCTGACAGTTCATGGGTTAGCCCCGTCCAAGTTGTACCGAAAAAGGGCGGGATGACAGTTGTGCAAAATGCAAATAATGAGCTAATTCTGACTCGCACTGTTACCAGTTGGCGCATATGTATGGATTACAGGAGATTAAACAAGGCTACACGAAAGGATCACTTCCCGCTTCCGTTTATTGATCAGATGCTTGACAGGCTCGCCGGACATGAATTTTATTGTTTTCTTGATGGTTATTCTGGATACAATCAAATTGCCATAGCTCTGAAGACCAAGAGAAAACTACATTTACTTGCCCATACGGCACTTTTGCATTTCGACGGATGCCCTTTGGTCTTTGTAACACTCTGGTCACTTTTCAACGGTGCATGATAGCAATATTTTCTGACATGATCGAACGCATTATTGAGGTATTCATGGATGATTTTTCTGTTTTTGGATCTTCTTTTGATAGTTGTTTGGAGAATCTGAATATGGTGCTTCAACGTTGTGCCGAGGCAAATCTTGTGATGACCCGTATGTGTAAGTATGGTACGATGGCTGCACGAACTGGAACCCGGATGGCGGTACGTCCGCGCGGGCGAACCGAAAGGTGACGGGTCGTAAAAAGGGGGTTGTCACAATCCCACATCGCTTGGGGAAGTATGTGGAAATGAAACATATGTAAAGAGACCCTCCCAACATAGCAAGATGCGTTTTTCAGCACAATTGGCAACGGATCCCATAAGAACTCCGAAGTTAAAAGTGCTTCGGCGAGAGCAATTCCAGGTTGGGTGACCGTCCAGGAAGTTCTAGCCAAACAAAGCTGTGAGGGGAGGATATTGGGTTACGGCCCAATCCCCAGAGCGGACAATATCTTACTAGGAAATGGGGTCGTTACAAATGGTATCAGAGCCAGTACCCAACCGAAAATGTGGCCAACAAGGACGTTGGGCCCCCGAGGGGGGGGTGATTATGATGACCCGTATGTGTAAGTATGGTACGATGGCTGCACGAACCGGAACCTGGATGGCGGTACGTCCGCGCGGGCGAACCGGAAGGTGACGGGTCGTAAAAAAAGGGGTTGTCACAATCCCACATCGCTTAGGAAAGTATGTGGAAATGAAACATATGTAAAGAGACCCTCCCAACATAGCAAGATGCGTTTTGGAGCACAATTGGCAACGGATCCCATAAGAACTCCGAAGTTAAAAGTGCTTCGGCGAGAGCAATTCTAGGTTGGGTGACCTTCCGGAAAGTTCTCGCCAAACAAAGCCGTGAGGAGAGGATATTGGATTACGGCCCAATCCTCAGAGCGGACAATATCTTGCTAGGAAATGAGGTCGTTACAAATCTGGTATTGAATTGGGAAAAATGTCATTTCATGGTACGTGAAGGTATTGTATTAGGCCATCGGGTATCATCCAAGGGGATAGAAGTGGATCGCGCCAAGATTGATGCGATTGAGAAGATACCACCACCTATCTCAGTTAAGGGAGTAAGGAGTTTTTTGGGACACGCCGGCTTTTATCGACGCTTCATCCAAGATTTCAACAAGATCACCAAGCCATTATGTAATTTGCTGGAAAAAGGGGTGGAGTTCCATTTTGATGATGAGTGTTTAGTAGCCTTCAATTTGTTGAAAGAGAAGCTCACTTCCGCACCTATTGTTGTAGCGCCGGATTGGGATCTTCCATTTGAAATTATGAGCGATGCAAGCGACTTTGCCATTGGAGCAGTTTTGGGGCAGCACAAAGATAAAATATTTCACACTATCTATTATGCAAGTCGAGTCCTCAATGACGCCCAGTTGAATTATGCCACTACAGAAAAAGAATTACTTGCAGTGGTCTTTGCCTTCGACAAATTTTGTCTTTATCTTATCGGCAATAAGGTAGTAGTCTTCACGGATCATTCAGCTATTAAATACCTTATGGTTAAAAAAGACGCAAAGTCACGCCTTATTCGTTGGGTTTTACTACTCCAAGAGTTCAATCTGAAATTAGAGATAAAAAGGGCACCGAAAATCTAGTGGCTGATCACTTATCAAGACTTGAACCTCAAGAACACATGACAAAGGATGGAGTACCTATAGTTGATACCTTTCCAGATGAGAAACTTTTTAGTGTCGACAATACACCATGGTACGCCGATATTGTTAATTTTCTTGCCAGTGGTATTCTACCTATAGAGCCTTCCGCTCATAAACGAAAGAAATTTTTTGCTGACGTTAAAAGATACTATTGGGATGATCCTTGCCTTTACAAGCATTGTGCAGATCAGGTTATACGGCGGTGTATTCCGGAAGACGAAGTGCAAGATATATTAAAGCATTGTCATTCACTAGAGTGTGGGGGTCATTTTGGAGGCAAAAGAACAGCGACTAAAGTATTACAATGTGGTTTCTTTTGGCCTACGCTTTTCAAATATGCTCACTTATATGTTATGTAATGTGACCGTTGCCAACGTACCGGTAATATTTCACATCGAGACGAGATGCCATTGACTAATATCTTGGAAGTAGAATTATTTGATGTTTGGGGAATCGATTTCATGGGTCCGTTTCCTGCTTCTTTCAATCAGAAATATATTCTCCTGGCAGTCGATTATATATCTAAATGGGTGGAGGCTGTTGCTACCCCAACCAATGACGGAAAAGTGGTACTCAATTTTCTTCGCAAAAATATTTTCACACGATTCAGTACCCCTAGGGCGATTATCAGTGATGAAGGTACGCATTTTTGTAATAAGCAATTTGAAGCCCTATTGTTGAAATATGGTGTCAAGCATTGCAAGGCTCTCATTTATCATCCGCAATCTAATGGTCAGACCGAGGTGTCGAATCGAGAAATCAAGCAAATTTTAGAAAAGACGGTCAGCTCTTCTCGCAAAGATTGGTCACGAAAGCTAGACGATTCTCTTTGGGCTTATCGAATAGCTTTTAAAACACCATTAGGTATGTTGCCATACCGGTTGGTTTTTGGTAAAGCCTGTCATCTTCTGGTGGAATTGGAGCATCGGGCGCTATGGGCTATTAAAAAGATAAATATGGAGTTCCCAGCAGCTGGCGAAGCTAGACTATTGCAATTGAACGAGCTGGACGAATTTAAACGAAAAGCATATGAGAATTCCAGAATCTATAAATAAAAGACGAAGGCGTGACATGATAAACATATTGTGTTGAAAGAATTTATTCCAGGCCAGCAAGTGTTATTATTCAATTCTCGACTTCGATTATTTCCAGGGAAACTCAAATCAAGCTGGTCAGGCCCATTCACGGTTATTAACGTGTTCCCTCATGGTGCTGTTGAAATTCAAGGTGAAGATCAATCTACATTCAAGGTCAACAGGCAAAGATTAAAACCATATTGGGGAGGTACATTTGATAGCGCTAAATCCGTTGTCCTTCTCAATTAGTTATGACACAGCACATCGTCAAGCTGACGATGTTAAAACACGCACTTGGTGGGAGGTAACCCATTTTGTTTTTTTATTTTCTTACTAAGTTTCATTTTTTTATTTTTACTTTTTTATTTCCAGTTTCAGTTTTAATTTTGTTATTTCATATTGATAGGCTAAGTTTTATTAGGTGGTTAGTTTTCTTAGTTTTTGTTTAAAAAGAAAAAAACCAAAAAAAAAAAAATTTGAAAGTTCTCTTCTTCAAAACAGAAGAGGTGGCGATCGCTCGCCTCATTCCGGCGAACGTTCGCCACCGCTATTTTCATTTTAAACCCGGCGAACATTCGCCACCCTCATTTACCCTGATTCCTCTGCTGAGCCCTAAATTTTTCTCCCCTTTTTCCTTGCGATCATTCGCCACCCGCGTACCTCTACTTTTATCGCCTTCTTCAGCAATTTAATCACGAGCTCGTCCACACCAACAGGTACACTTCTTCACGAGCATTTATTTATTCTCTATTGCACTTGGGTGTTTTCTAATTTATTTTCAATCGCTCTCGGCCTTGCTCTATTTCTGGTTATCCTCTGAGATTGTTGAAAATGTTTTCACTTGCTTTCTACTGTAATCTATCAGGGTACCTTTGATTGTAATTTTTGGAGGTGGTTCGGATGATTGTCGAGACTTGGTCAGTTTGTGTAAATTGTTGGCATATATTAAACTCTCTTCATGTTATGAATTATTCTTCATGCTACGATTATCGTATTACCTAAACCATTGTTGCATATATGTCATTTTGTGGGCGGGTATATGACTTGAACAGTTGTGATTCCATGATTTTTATGCATGCCCACCATGTGTTTGTTGAAATGCCTGACTTAAGTAGACTTCTCATTTTTGCACGTTGTTACCTCTAGCTTTCCTAATTGCTTATCGAATGTGCTTAACTGTTCTACGGGTGTGTATGGTGGGTTGGATGGTGTGTTTTTATTTTGTGTGCAGTAACAGGATAACTATTTGTGTCAATCCAACATGCCACCAAAACGTTCGAGAGCCAATACTTGTGCCGTATCATTCAGCCCTATCCAGCACTCATTTATCAGCCCTGCTGTGGCCAACCATTTTAAGGATTTTATGACTAAAGACAATGCCATTATATGCAAAGTTCAATTCCAGCCCGATAGAAACGATGGAGACATTTTGGCCATGCTTCGACAGCGAGGGTGGGAGTCCATTGCCTTTTTAGGAGGGGACGCGAACGTGAATGTAGTTCGCAAATTTTTTGCCAACCTCAAGGCCGCCAACACTGATGGGCCCGTAAAAGTACGGAATAAGTTCATAAATTTTTCAGCAGAGGCCATCAACACTCATTTGGGCCTTGATAATGACACACCCAATGATTTTCATACCATGATGGATGTCGGGCCGGACTATGAGCTGATTCTCCGAGAGATGGGTCACCGGGGCTCTACCTGGATTTATTCCACGTAAGACCATGCAAGACCAATCCACATCATATCGAGTTGCGTCAATAGGTATGCTCAAGCTTGGTGTAAATTTCTAAGGGGCAACTTGATGCCCACATCTCAAAAGTCTCAATTGACAAAAAAGCGAGTGGTATTGCTATATTGTATTCTCACGGGGCATTCCATTAATGTCGGGCAAGTTATACATCGCAATATTCTAGCATGCGGTAAAGGATCGACCACCGGCGGGCATATCCATCTAGTTCTGATTACACATTTATGTGCCTCCGCCAATGTTCCTATGAGCTCAAACGACGAACCATGGCTGCAACAAGCTGTGTATGGCTCTTCCAACATTTCCAACATCGCAAATTGGCCTTACAGGACCGCTCGAGCCAATGGTTTAGGGTTCGATGAACATGAAGCCAATGCGGTGATCCCGCCTCAGCCAATGCTAATGCCTCGCGTACGGCGGTATCCTCAACCTTCGTTCTTCACATTTGTACATCCTGAGTTGGCACACGGACGAGATGCTTGTCGAGAGGCTCACACAAAGCAGCGGTATGAAAGCCAGTCATCGGTCCCACTCAATCATGGCGCTTCCTCGTCATCCATGCCGCCTCCCTCTTATACCATCGATGATGTGGGACGTATGGTTGCGCAATTAGCTGTCCAACAAGAACAACTCAGCACACGGCAAGCCCGGATGGAACAGAGGTTGATGGAGCACTCTCAATTTATGGCCCAATATATTGCAGCTTTTAACGCCCACCACGGGTACTCAACTCAATCTGATCCTCCTTTTCCTCCCTATCCCGAGCATCTTTTGAGGCCGTTTGATTTTCCACGCGATGATGCAAATGATGACACGCCAGGCTCAGCTTGAGGTACATTACTCCTTTTCATATTTTTCTTGTCTGTTTTGCGTACATTGAGGACAATGTTGATTTTAAGTTTGGGGGTGCTGTTAAGTTGACTGAATTATCTGTTGTATTGCTCTACTACATTTCATATAGTCATGCATTTTGAAATCCTTGTTGAGATGTCAATGATGATCTAAACGGAATAGATTCATGATTTAAACTCCTGGAGATATACTGAGTAAAAGAGTGATTTGTTTTAGTTTGCACTGATTATAGGTTACATAGTTATCTTCAAAAATCTGAACACGTTTTATTCTTGTTTGATTCTATTTGTTGGTGATATATTTGTGTAGTCTACTGAGAGAAAAACCCAAATACTGTAAGGGAGTGAACGAGAGTAAACACGGTAAGGGAGTAGCTCCAGAAAACTTAATGAGGACATTGAGAGAAAAATCCTTCTTAGCTTTGCTCAATACCCTCAAATGCAAATTGAAATTTTTCTGAAATAAAGAGAATGATTTAGGCCGTCTTTGAACCGTTTGAGCTTTCTAAGCCTACCTTGTCGTGTCATTTAATGACACCCATAGTCACCCTTTTGAGCCTATTATTTACAATTCATTTGTCACCTGAACTTGGCCTAGCCCTATATATATTTCTCTTACCTTATTCATTGAGCACATAGATATTAATCTAAATTAAGGGAGAATTGGAGGAGCTGCTGAAATTTAATAGAAATTCCTTTGTCATTTGTTTGAACATTAAGTTGTTGTATTTACTTTACTTGTCAATTAAAAAAAAAAAGAGCAAGTTTGAGTAGTTTTGCTTTCATTCTAGTTGTTACTCTCCGTAAGTATTGTGATTGTATTGATTTTGTTATGTAATAATGACAAAGGAGTTAAAGTGGGTGATATTGAGTGAATTAAGTTTGGGGGTGAGAAATTAGAAGAAGGTTTAAATGAGTTCAACAAGCCATTAAGTGAATAGAAGGAAATTTTGAATAGGTGAAATGAGGAGGAATGAGTGGTGCTCTAGGCATTCGCTTGAATCCATAAAAATTTCTACCCCTTAACCTGACCTTTCATTACAAGCTTGTGAAGACCTAATGACTTTTGTTTTGATTTATGGATATTTGCTATTAGTTGGATAGTGGGCAAAGATGATGAACGATTAGAGTGAGTGGAATGAACCTGAGTGAAATGAGAATGCATCCCTTACTTGTAGCTACATTAGTTGAACCGACAATTAGAGGAAGATAAGAATGAACGCACACACACACGAAGATTTCTATGTAATTTATTTTCAATGTACTACTATGAGTTATTTCTTTTGCAAAGTGTTAACTAGTTATTTTTAGTATGAATTTTTCAAGCTGAGACGATTTACCAAAAACCGTGATTCAGATTGTTTGACTATTACATTACGTTGAGCAGTTTATATTTGATTGAGACTATCTCTTTGTTTTAACTGAACTGCCTTTTTGTTCGCTTGAGGACAAGCTTTCATTCAAGTTTGGGGGTGTGATAAGTGTGTATTTTACACACTTATTTATACTTTTTATACTTGATTTGATAAGTTTTTCTCAAGTGGTTGAAAGTATTTGACGAGTTTTGTGTGAGTGTGCAGCAAACTTTATTGGAAAATAGGAAGAAGAAAGAAAAGAAAAAGTTAGTGAAGTAAAAGAAGAAACAAGAGAGGAAAAGAAAGAATTGAGTTTAGAAGACAGAACAGGAGGCGAATGATCGCCATAATTCCTGCGATCATTCGCTTCAAGAGAACACAAATTGCACTTGAGAGGAACGAAAAATATACAGACAATGTGGCGATCAATCGCTACAGATAGGCGATCGATCAGGTCAAGAAACAAATTTTTCAAAAGTTTTATGCAAGAAAACAGAGAAGGTGGCGATCGATCGCCACATTCCAGCGATCGATCGCCACAAGAGGATAAAATTTGAAGAAACGAGAGGCGATCGATGACTGGCGATCGACTGCTGGCGATTGAAGAACAAAAACGAGAGGCGATCGATCGCTCATTTCAGGCGATCGATCGCCACACGAATTCAATTTTGGAAAGGTGGCTGATTCTAATCTGGACCGTCAAAGTAAAACATCATTGAATCTCAACCATTGATCGAGTGAAAAGAAATAAATAAAAAAAAAACCTACGGTAAAAGAGCTGGGGTATTCGGCATATTCTGGCATTCGGCGATTTGGAGGGCAAGAAGCAGAAGGCTATTTCCACAGAATTGCAGGCGATTTTCGGCAATCAGGCTATTTTCATAGTGTTTTCTTCTTTTTATTTCTACAGTTTAATTATGCAATACTTATTCATTGTTGTTTATTTTTCTTTTAGCATGAACTAAACTTTTCTACTAGGGCTATGATGTAGCCAGACGATATTTATTTTCAGTTTCTTCGTTTAATTATATTTTATAATATTTCTTCCAATATTGTTGGCACATTTAATTTCTGTTCTTAAAGCCTGTAAATTTCTGGCCAATCTTTACCTGAATTTTGGGGTGTTTTGAGACCGAGAGGTGATAAATACCCGAGCACTGGAATTAATGTCATGAATATACGTAAGCTATAGATAGTTACGGTATTGATGTGATCATTGTGATTTCTTGGTTTATTTGTATTTGATTAATGTAGGATTTGAGACTGAAAAGTGATAACCCATTAATTAGATAACCTATGCAATGCTCGAGAGAGATTGTAATAGAATTTAGTTAAATCGATCATCAACATAGGAAAAATATTTATGAATATAATTGCGAAGAACTAAAATAACTGTTGTCTTGGTGAAATCGTAGTACCTAGATTTTTATTAATTAGATTTAATCCAATTTTATCTGTTTTGCTATTTTACATTAGTTTATTTTAATTGTTTATTTTAATTCCAATCCTTGAAACCATAAAACGCGTGTTCGATTTAGAATTAAGATTAATTATTTAGATTATTAATTACAAGTCCTCGTGGGTTCGACACTCTAGTTATCACTATATTATTTGTTGCGACTCGTACACTTGCGAATATATTTTTCACAACATACTTCGAGGGTTAAAATGATTTTAACCCTAAATTTTTTAGGTTAATATATGAATTCTTATTAATCACAACATGCAATCATGAAGTTACATATATTAAAAATGTGTTAAGTATTTAATCTTTTAATTTTTTGTAACTAGTTCGGGTGATGCATGTAAATTCTAGAAGATTCTCGATCAATGTTAATTATTTTTGATTGAAAATTCACATGTATTACAAATCTACTAGTGAAAAAAATAATTAAAATAAGCAAAAAAATGTGTACATGAATAAATATTCATATATTATTCACGTTTAAAAAAATTTGGCAAATTTTTGGGTTGCTCAGCAGACTTTGTAGATTGCCAAGTTCATAGTGAATTTGATTCACTCTGAAAACTTTGAAATTTATTTAACTTAAATGTTGATTTTTTTTAATAAAATAAATCTTGATATTTGCACATTGAATAAAAAGAATTTCGAATTGGTATTTTGATTTTAGTCCGTTTGATTATGGTTCAGTTTGAGTTTTAGATTTTTTTGGTTGAGCTTAGTTCTAGTTAGTTTGAGCTTCGTTTTGGGTCAAATTTAGTTAATTTTTTATAATTTAAAATTTAAAATTATAAAATATATAAATATCATAACATCGGTTCGATATTGATTCGGAGCAAAGCCGAGAAAGATCTAATTTTAATACCAAGATTTAACAAGAATTTGAGGTTGTAAAGATTTAAATAGAAAGATTTACAAGATATTCTTAACAAAATGAATTTCAAGATTTATGATAATTAGAGTTTAAATTTGAATTAGAGTTTAAATTTTAATTTCAACCGATCGTTTTTACTCCGTACTTGCCTACAAGGAATCCACTCTACCTTCTTCATACCCCGCGCGCTCTCTCTCTCCTAAACATCTCCTTTTTCCCGCTCGTACCACTAACAACACCAGTTTCTTGATCCTAGCTCACCGTCTTCAACACGTCTAACTGTTTGTGTTCTTACCGAGGAGCGGATCGCACTTGGTATTTTAGGTCTGTAGAGTTTTCGATATAAGTAACTGAGTTTTCGATATCATTAGTCTTGGTCCTTCAGTCAAGTCTAGAATATCTCACTTTCTCCGCAAATCACCAACTCGGTTGGAATCAGTAACTGAGCATTTTTAAGACCCAGAGAGAGAGAGACGGGAGGTCGGAGCTCGAGCACTTCCGGCCCACCGAAGCGCGGCAAGACGACGGCTCTGCAGCTGGTGACGAACGATCTCAATCCATACTCGCTCCCTGTTGCGGGTGATTCAAACTTGGAGGTTTTATTTTATGCTTTACCCTTTTTGTTTTTCATTTTCTTAATTAACTGAATAAACTATCCTTTTCTTGTCGACATCCATTTTCTATAAAAATAATACTCTAAATTTCTGAGTCATTTGCATCTGCAACTATCTCTCTCTCTCTCTCTCTCTCTCTCTCAAGATTGAATTTTTACCACTCCCTTCCAGCGTTTCTGAATTTTTACTTCATTTGCATATGTAACTCTCTCTCTCTCTTCTCCTTTCTGCTTTCAAGATTCTTGTCATTGTGTCGTTCGTAGTTCTTGTAGAGATCTTGGAAAGACTGTTCGTAGTTCTTGTAGAGATCATGGAAAGACTATAAAGATCTTGATAACTATACGAAGAATGATATTCGTGAAATTATTTTTCTGTATTTCGATTAATATTTTGTCTTTCTTTTGTTATTGTGTTGAATATTACGATAACGTTACGGTTGTGTTATATTTTTTATTTGTGAGTAAAGAATCAATACAGCATTGACGTAACTTGAAGAACCCAAATCATTGAATATCTTTCTGAGAAATTCTAAATACAAAAAGACGCCTCATTTTCTGCATTTGATGAGTTTTTGTAGATTCTTCCAAATATTTATGATTTAATTTTAATTAATTTAAAAAAGATTGCAACAAAATAGATAAAATCATCTCTTAGTCCCTTTTTTAATAAATTGATGCTTTTGTCCATACACGTTTTTGAAGTTCAGTCAAGTCTTTTCATGCAGCGAGTAACATCAGAGAACACATTGTGTTTACATCAGAAAGTGATCAACCCATTTCAACGTTATGATTGAACAACTAATTAGCATTGTGTTATTAAATAATAGACCAAAACATTATCTTTTCAAGTTTACTTTAAAAATAGTGAAGATAATGGAATATATTTGTTGTTTCTAAGCTTAAAATGAATTACTTTAATATGTTATATGTATAAGTTTTTTTGTTATTAGATTTTCTCATAAAATGATTTGAAAAATTGGTGATTTAATGAAAGATATGCATTTCAGTTCATAAAACTATAAATACTAAGCCTTAAGACATAATCTTCAAACAATACTAACATCTTATAGTATTTTTTTTTCTCATATTTTCTAATCAGAAATATGGACATCGAATCGATTCCTGGCCTTCAATTTTCTCCTAATCGGGTAAAACTCATCAAGCTCCTCCACATTATGGCCAATGGTGGACAACTCCCTGCATACATTCCAATCAAGGAGTACATCGACGTGTACGAGGATGATAAAATATGGGAGTTGATGAAAGAAAAAGAGGAGCTATATTGTTTCATGAAGCTAAAGAACAAAACAAGTAAAAGTTCCAGAATAAACCGGGTCACACATCATGGAACTTGGAAGGGCCAAAATGACGAGAAGATATTGAACGGACAGAATCATGTTGGATCGTACAGAAGTTTCTCTTTTATGCCGAAAATAGGTATTCGCATGGAATATCGAATGGTCATGCATGAATATCGACTAGACGGGGACTTCAAAACATTAGTATGTCATTTTTCTTCTTTTTTCTGATCGTCTTCTATCATGTGAATGCAAATTCTCTTTTATTATGTTCATAATCATCTTTTTAGCATACAATATCCTTAAAAATATTTTTGAAACAGCATAGTGGCTACGTAATCGTTCATATCAAAAGATATGAAAAAAAAGATGCTAAAATCAACCGACGAGAAGATGAGCAGCACAACAATGAACAAGTTACGACCTCCATTCAGGCAAATCAAACTCCTCAATATCAACATCAAGACGAGCAAGGTCCTCTTCAACAAATTCAGCAAAGTCAACCTCCTCAACAACATCAAGACGAGGAAAATCCTCTTCAACAGTTTGCACGAGAAATGCATCCTCTTTGGGTAGGTATTGACTGGGAAGAGCTAGGACTTCCTACAGATGGAGACATTGGAAGCATGGATCTTGGCGAATGGAAAAAGGAAGACTTATTGCAGTTGGTAGGAGATATGGATGACACGAACAATGAGTCATTGTCACTGTACAACAGTTAGATTAAGATTATTAGCGTGGAAAGCTTCGGCTTGAGATCATGCACTCTTTTTCCTTGTTTGAATTTTTTCCCATTGGGTTTTATTCAAACAAGGTTTTAACGAGGCATCTTCTATTTTATAGAAGAGTAGATCTCATGGTTTTTCCATACCACGATTTGTTTGTAACATTGATAACATATATTTGTTTTTTTTTTAATTTATTTTTTTTTTGTATTTTGAAGTCCACTTCATCAAACTATTATTAAAATAAATAAAAAAGTAACAATAATATTTCTCAAATATTCACAAATTGAATAGGTTTATTTTCCTCATAACCCACAAAACGTTTACCTCCTACCCATCATTTATTATATACAATCCACTACCCAATAAAAGTTAAAATATGTTTATAAAAGAAAAGAAAATGAGAAGTGGGTCTAGTCGATCTGAAGCACCACCTTACCAGGTACAAGTTTCTTGTCCTTGGCCTCATGAGCTTCTCTCACTTGAGATAGAGGAAATGTCTTCTCAACTGGAATTTTAAGCTTTCCAGCCTCACAGAGCTTCCCAATTTCACTTAAACCTTCTGAATCTGCCCTCATATAAGTCCAGCAATACACTGTAAACCATCACTACTATAATATGTATGTATGTAAACTTAATATGCCATTGCCTAGTTTCTTTTAAATTCATAAACTAACTTATGAGGTGTAATTCAAGTTCTTTTATCATCAAATGCATTAAACAATCAATAATATTTTATATCTTACTTACGTGATTCAACCTAAGTGTACTAATTATGCCAAACAATTGGAAAAGGGAAATCATCTACTAGTATTGTTTTAATGTAAAACCTTACTTTGACCTATCACAAGAGAGTATCTCTAACTTTTGATTTCAAAATATATTTCTTTCAAATTCTTTGAATTGCTAACCGTAGTTTACCCCATCTATCCAACCTCAAAATTATACCAGGTCTATACCGTCAATCATCATTGAGGTTCTAAGCCTCGAGATGTCAACATCTCTGGCCTTCAATATATAAATATTTCTACAGTACATGCATGAAATTAAGGAGCTAACCACCATCCGCACCACTCTTTCCATCACCATCTCTTTTTGCTGGTTTATTAGGCAACTTGATATCAACAATGTCTTTCTCCATGAAGATCTTACAGAATGTTTTTTATGTAACAACCTTCAGGATTTGTGGATTCATCTCATCCATTAGCGGTCTTCTTCCTAAAGAAAGTCTTTTATGGTCACAAACAATCCCTTCGAGCGTGGTACTATAAATTATACACTGCTCTTCTAGCATGGGGCTTCTCAGCATCAAAATTCAATACATCCTTGTTTGTATGTCGTAAGCTTTCCTCCGTTCTGATTATGCTGGTTTATGTTGATGACATCATTCTTATGGGTAACTCCTCTACACTTTGAGACCATTGTCTCTCTTATCTGCATTCCAAGTTTGTGGTCCGAGATCTTGGCTCCCTCTCGTTTTTCCTTAGGATTTTGGTTACTCCTATTGATCAAGGGATCTCTCTCACTCAATCACGGTACATCTCTGAGCTCCTCCATAAATCTCACATGACTAAAGAATATTAGTAAACGACCCTAGATCACTAGAGGGAAAGATCAACAAAGGAGTTAAAAATCAAGTTAAAACACTTAATCGTTAAGGTTTAATACGTAAATGACTCAAAACACGATACTGTATAATAATAATATGATCAATTCGACGCAGTCTGTGCTCAACTCTTCTTGCGAGTGGATGAGCTAGGCGTCTCCAGTTGCATAAGTACTCCGGGCTTGCCTACTGGGAAATATTTGTGTCTCTGCAGTCATCTTTGTACTTGATTTTCCGTGACGGCTTGTCGTTTCTGTCTATCTTTTTAAGGAAGAGAGACTATCTTGCTTCAATAAACTATTTCAGCAATCTCTTGTATCATAATGACTAAATAGAGCTGGTTTTTATATCTGTATCGTTTAGTTTTCTTTATCCAATCTTCGAGAGTAAATCTGCTTTTACTCTTATTCTACTATATTAAATATTTGTTGATATATCAAACAATGATTGATGCAATTAATATAATAAATTATAAATAGTTAATTTATTATATTAACTGGACAAATCATTATTTGACATGTCAGTAGATATTAAAAGAAAGTAGAATAAGAAAGTATACGTAACATTATTTTGTGTTAGAAAATATTTTCTAATGTATGTGACACATGGTTACTGCAGCTGATCTACTTTCACTCGATTTCTAAACAAACAAAATATTTATAACGGTAATTAATAATTTAGAGCCTAAATTTTAGAGATCTCAATAGCTTATATCTTAAATTATTTTTTTAACCATTTGAACTAGCCACATTCTTACGAATTTCGATCTTTCTCTCTCTCTCCCTTCGAAATCTAGAAGAAACCCCATCTTCTTCAATAGAACCAACATACTCTAATTTCTCATGAAAACCCACTTCCCAAAAATGAGAACTAGATTTTAGAATAAACATGTAACACCTTTTAGATTTTAGTCTAGTTTATCATCTAATTTTGCAATGTATTTCTACTATAGTGCTGACTTGTCATACATTAATTGTGTAATAGTTACAATAAATTATAAATAGTTAAATAACACATTAATTTCACCAATTAATAGATTATTTTTTTAAAATCTCGAAATTTTAAATTAATAAAATTTCAGAGTAAACTTTTCGTTATTTCAAGATGAAATTGCTTCGTGGTTGATTAGTTTTGGTCAAATGATCTAACTCAATAAAAGTTAGCATTACCGCATTGTTAAAACAAAATCTGTTTACTCATGTATTGGGAATACTCTTAGGATCCTTCATGAGTTTACTTCATCCCCAAAGCTTTTTCGCATACAATAATCATTGTAACAAGAAATAGTTAATGTCTAGGAGTTTTCCTTTGTGCCCTTTCATTCTTTTCAGTGTTTTACTTCTTTCTTTTTCTTGATAAAATACTTATTTATTTTTGCTCTTATTATTTTGGAATGTATAACTATAATCCGTGTTGGATATTTTATCGCTTGGTGCACAACACTTCTTGATGTATTGTCCTTTTATTCTTTGATCATTACGTGGATTTTAACTTATCTTGTCAGTGTTATGATTTAATTTGGATTTTAAGTCTTCTACTGCAAATCATGTAATGTGTTTTGGGCTAAACGGTCGTTCAACTCGACATTAACTCACCTTCTAGTTGTGAAATTTTTTCTCTTATAGCATATTTTAACATGTTATTAGTCAAAAGAAATACCATTTATATTGTTTTCATAGTCTAATTTAGATTCTTTCATAATTTTCTCGTAATTAAATTTCTTATTTAGTAAAAAAAAAATATATTTCTGAAAGTTTTAGACCGGCTTTAGGTTTCATTATTCATTCCTATTTCTTTCAACATTCTATTTTACATGTAAGTGACAGTTTCTCAATATTTCATTTTCGAAATCGATGGCCTTGGGTGGCTTGAGACAGCCTTGGGTGGCGGCGAGCGTGGGTGGTGCGCTGGGGCGGGGGCGGTCATTGTAATCTCTTGAGTAGATTTGTATTTCTGAAAAAAAAAAAAAAATTTCATGCAAGGTGAATAGATCAAACGGTTCAAACTTTTTTCTCTTTCAATGCATTTGAAGAAAACCTAATAGAAACAAACTATCCCAAATATGTTCATGTAAAACTATTCTCAGGCAGTGTGGAGTCTATTAGTGTTACCAGTACAATATTGTTTACCTTGAGAAAAAGGATGCACAAATTTATTTTTAGCGTTAACAAAAAATGTGTTATACTAGATAGAGAGTATAATTTTACTTATAAACGACTCAATTTTCACTCTACCAAATGATGTAGGATTGTGGACCTCCACTGGTATGAAATGGATCCTCACAATCAAACTGAATCTTAGATCGCCTTTACCTTTACAAGACGTACTGTCACATGAATTGGTTCAAACTATATAATAATAATTGATTTTGTATTATGCAGGTATGATTGTGAGTGAGGTCAACGGGGCAATGTCAAGCGGTGATAGACCAGTATTACTTGAATGATAAATTCGACAGTCTCTGCATTGAACGCTGCACAGAAGAGGATGAAGATGACGTCTCCAGTTGCGTGAGTGCTCCGCGCTTGCCTCCTGGCAATTTCTTGTGTATCTGCACTTACATCGGTGCTTAATTTTTCATGACGACATGTCGTTCCTGTCTCTCTTTTTAAGAAAGAGAGACTATGTTCCTTCAATAAACTATTTGAGCAACCTCTTGTATGGTAACGAGAATTGAATACAGTTTGTTCTTGTACTATTGAGATTTGATTTATATTTTAATCTTTTAAGCAATACTATATTTAATCTCTTAAAATATTTATTAATATGTCAAGTAATGATCGATGTAATGAAAGTTCAATTAATATAATAAATTATAAATAGATACTTTATTATATTAATTACATTAATTACTGTTTAACATATCAGTAAATATTTTAAAAGAATAAACGTAATATTAATCATATTTAAAAGATAATAATAATTTAAATTTTCAATTTGGAATCTTGATAGTTGATATTTAATTTTTTTTTTTTTACGATTTAGACCTTAAAATTAGACCTCTAATCAAATAGGTTACTGCTGTTAACAATCTCTCCTTGTCTCCTTTCTCTCTCTCTGATCGAAATTTAGGAGAAAAGCCTAGAGAAGGAGTTGGATTTTATAAATCCAGAGCCCCAAATAAATGTTATTTTAAACAATTTTTTTTTTTTTTTTTTTTTTTAGTATTCGGCCGTTAAAGCTAGATTCATTAACAAAAATGTCTTTGGCTCTCTCTCTCTCATCGAAATTTAGAATAAAAAAAACTTAAATAAAGTTCACGTGTTACATTCAAGCAATATATGATAAATAAAATATCGATTCCACGAAGACCAAATTATTAAAATTTAAATCTTAAATTCTATTTAAGCAATTCTCCTTTTTTTTACGTGTTGCATCAAATTTGTGAAGGCAAAATCTTCGATCAAGGTTTGATCCCTCAATTCTATGCATTTACTGCGAGTCTTCTGCATGTTCATCGCACACCTCCTTTTTGTGGTTTTCTTGTGAATTTCGATGAGAAATAGGAATTAATTGATACCACAATTAGTTTAGATAAATATTATAAATACTGAGATAAACTTAAATATTACTATGATTAAATGGAATATATGTGCGCGCACGTGAGTGTGTAGATAAGTCGATAGTAGAGATGAAAAGTGGAAGTTCGATTTGTCTAGAAAAATAGCTTAAGGTATAATTTGTAAACAAACATAATCATTAGGATCTAAATTGCAGTTTACCTATAATAACTATTTATTATTTTGATAATTATCGATTTTAATCATGTACTATGCAATTTATTTTAGCTAGCCCATTGTACTAAAAAAATCGACAAATTAAATTTTGTACTTTAATTTTATTATCATTTTTTACCTTCTATCAATAATTTCGTTAAATACTCATTTAAAAAATTATCGAACGATATTGCGTTCACTTGAAATTTTTACCACCCAAATATATGTATTTCACACTATCACAAATCGTGACTCTTTCGTTGACTTTTCAAACATGCATGGCCAGATCTAAGCTAAGAAAACAACGTACTTTTTTTGATCCTTTCCATATAAAGCTCAAAAATCAAACGGTGCAAACGTCTCTTTTATTTCCGAGGAAAAATATCAGACGGTTGAAAATCTTTTGATCTTTGTTTCCGGCACGGCTTCTTCTAGCATACCAAACAGAGAGGGTCAGGCCATAAGCGTATAAAACAAGGCCACAGCAAACAGAAGGAAGCAATTTTCAGGCGGTGCTGTCAGCCATGGCCAAGTTTCTTCAAAGCTTCAGCTTTATCTTCGTCCTCTCCCTTCTTCTTTCCGGTAAACTAATTCTTCTAATCTTGTCTATAAATGCTGAGGTTGTGGAGTACGCGAGAGGATTGATTTACATTGTACTACGTGGTGAGGGAAGTTCTATTTATTAATCCCTACTCGAACAATGAAACAAAATCTTAAGTGGTGGCAGCCTGGTTGACACATACGTTGTTAGAAGTTTAGAGTTGTTCATGATAAAAAAACAGGCCGGTTATTATAGGTCTTATATAATTATTTTATATTATGTAGGTATACTGGTGAATCAGGTTAATGGGCAATGCAAGAAAGTGATGGATGTGTATTGCCAGAATGCTAAATTCGACTCTCTCTGCGATAAACGCTGCTTGGAAGAGGATCAGTTTGGCGAATCCAGTTGCGTTAGTGCTCCTGGCTTGGCTGCTGGCTCTTTCTTGTGTATTTGCACTTACCCTTGCTCTTGATTTTTCGTTTTGGGTGTCTTTTATATTAGAACTATTAGTTAGATAGAACACTCACTTAGTTTGGTTAGATAGAACACTCACTTAGTTTGGTTTCTTATTCATCATTACTGCATTGGGATATATATTGTAAAACGTTGTTTCTTTCAATTCAATTTCAGTAGCATTTATTGCACTCTGCTTCTTCTTCTTCCTTTGCTTGTTTACTGTTCACACACTGTTTTTCTACGTGGTATCAGAGCTAGCAAAACATGGCTGTGCCTTCCCCTTCCACCCTTTCATCCCCTTCCCCTTCCCCTTCCCCTTCCCCTTCCCCTGCTGCCTCTCCTCCCTCCCACCCTTTCCCTCTATCAATCAAACTTTAACCACTAAACTCACCTCCTCAAATTTTCTGGTCTGGAAGACTCAACTTCTCCATGTCGTCACTGCCAACGGCATTGCTCACCTGCTTGACGACCATTACACACCCCCTCCTGCCTTTCTGGACAATCACTCCACTGAACCTAATCCCGATTTTCTCATTTGGCAACGATATAACAGTCTCATCCTGAGCTGGATTTTCTCCTCCATGTCGGAGGATTTGCTGCCCCAATTTGTCGCCCTTACCACTGCCAGTGCCGTCTGGTCGGCTCTCGCCGCGCGTTTCGCTTCCTCTTCGCTGGCCCGCATCACCGATCTCCGCCATCAACTTCACTGTCTCTCCAAAGATAGTCTCTCGGCTGCGGTCTACATTCAGAAACTCACCTCTCTCTGCAACACCCTCGCTGCAATCGGCCACAGCGTTCCCCCGCCAGATCAACTCCTCTACTTCTTGGGCGGGTTGGGCAGCGAGTACAACCCTTTCGTCACCTCGGTTACCAATCGCTCCGACCAGCCTCCGATTGAAGAAGTTTTTAGTCTCCTCCAAAGCTACGATTTTCGGTTGGAGAAACAGAATCTCGCCGTTGTTCTTCCGCTGCCGACCCAGGTTCAGGCGCACGCGGTGTTTCCGCGTTCTCCTCGCCCTGTCTGGCCCCCTCGGTCTCCTGGTTCTTTTCGGCCTGGCCCTCAGCCCGGTTTTTCTTCCCCCGGCCCTAGCTCGCATTATCCCTCGAGCCCGCCCGGCCAATGGCGTCCCCGGCCCGCCCCGCAGTTTCGGCCCAGATGCCAGATTTGTAATCGTCTGGGCCACTCTGCCCTCCGGTGCTTCTTCCTCTCTTCTGCAGCCCAACAGGCCCCAGCCCAACCCCAGGCCCATCTGACCTCCTTCTCTTTTGAACCGACCCAACCCAGCCCCCAAACCGGCCCTGCCCACTTCTCTCCAGACCCAGCCCAACCTTACCCACCCGTCCTTTTTCCCCCTTCTTCCCCTGTTCCCTCTCCCAATCCGGCCGGGCTCCTCCCCACTCCGGTCACCTCCTCGCCGGCCCCCTCCTGGGTTATGGATTCCGGCGCAACCCATCACTTTCTGCAATCTTCCGACGGTCTCTCGCATCTCCAGCATCTCCCGGTTCCTTCGCACGTCACTACAGCCGAAGGTACCACTCTTCCCCTTTATGTTTCTGGTTCCTCTGTTCTTCCGGCGATTGGCCGCTCACTTTCTTTAAATTCTGTTTATCACACTCCTCACTTTTCGCACAATCTGCTGAGTGTCTCTCGTTTATGCCACGATAATTCTGCCGGATTTCTCACCGACTCCTCCTCCGTGGTGAACTCCGGGATGGTCTGTACCGCACCCCCTCAGCCTCCTCCGTTTTGTCTCTTGCTGCCAGGCTCCCGGTTTCTGATTCCTCTCCAGCCACTCTCTGGCACCGCCAGCTGGGACACCCCTCTCCTCGGGTCCTTCAGCAAGTGTTTAATGCTTGTAATTTTCATTATGATAATCTTTTGTATGACACATGTGTACCTTGCAAAATGAGTAAATGTCATCAGCTTACTTTTCCAATTTCGCAGTCACATGCTCGTTTTCCTTTCGATATTGTTCATACGGACGTGTGGGGTCCCTCCCCGATTAGCTCTGTCACGGGTGCCCGATATTTTGTTCTCTTTATTGACGATTGTACTCGTTTTACTTGGCTTTTTCCATTAAAATTAAAAAGCGATGTCTATACCACTTTTGTCAACTTTTATCATTTTGTACTCACTCAATTCTCTCTTAAAATCAAAAGTGTCCAATCCGACTGGGGTGGTGAATTTCAGTCACTTACCCCCTTGTTTCAATCCCTCGGCATTCGGCATCGTATTTCTTGTCCATATACCCCGAATCAAAATGGTCGGGTAGAGCGCAAAAATCGTCATGTAGTTGAGACCGGTCTCTCCCTTCTTTTCCATTCCTCCGTTCCTCAACGGTTCTGGCCTTATGCTTTTCTCACCGCTACTAGTCTCATCAATTTTCTTCCTACTCCAGTTCTCCACCATAAGTCCCCTTTTGAGTCCTTGTTCCACACACTTCCCTCTTACCTCTCTCTTCGTGTGTTTGGCTGTCTGTGTTTTCCCCTTCTTCGTCCTTTCAATAAACACAAGCTTCAACCACGGTCCCTTCCGTGTGTCTATTTAGGCCCCAGTCCACATCACAAAGGCCACCTTTGTCTCGAACCCACTTCCCACAAAGTTTATATCTCCCGTCACGTTACTTTTGTCGAGTCTACATTTCCCTTCTCCTCCCTCTCCGAGCCCGTCTCTTCTTCCTCCCCTTTTGAACTTACTATTCCTACTATCTCTCATCCCCTCTCCAACCCTACCTTTCCCCCTCCTCCACCCTTCCCCACTCCCATCCTCCCCGCTTCTCCCCTCCTTCCTACCCACCCTTCTCTTCCTCCTAACCCACCTTCCTCTCCACCCACCCTCCCACCTGCCCCTCTCCCTAACCCCGAGCCCCTTCCACTTGTTCCCCTCCCTCACCCTATGACTACCCGATCCAAAGCTGGTATTTTTAAACCTAAAGCCTTCCTTCTTGCCCCTCCCCTTGAACCACATACTTTTTCTCAGGCTGCCAAGTCTCCTCATTGGCTTGCCGCCATGCACGAGGAAATTTCTGCCCTCCACCACACCCACACCTGGACGTTAGTTCCCCTTCCTAGTGATGCGAAACTTATTGGCTGCAAGTGGGTTTTTAAGACGAAGATAAACTCTGATGGCACCGTTTCTCGCTACAAAGCCCGTCTTGTTGCAAAGGGCTATGATCAAACCGAGGGTATTGATTATGACGAGACTTTCAGTCCCGTTGTCAAACCAGCATCTGTCCGCACAGTGCTCTCGTTAGCCGTCTCTTTTCGCTGGCCTATTCGTCAGTTCGACGTCAGCAATGCCTTCTTACACGGGGATTTATCTGAGCAGGTATACATGCAACAGCCTCCTGGGTTTGTTGACCCCTCTTCTCCGTCGGCTGTCTGTCTTCTGCATAAAGCTCTCTATGGCCTTAAACAATCTCCGCGAGCCTGGTATGTTAAGCTCTCTACGGCCTTAATTGCTTGGGGTTTCTCTGCATCCAGATCAGACTCATCACTTTTCATCCGTCGCACGTCCTCCTCGATCCTCATCATGCTCGTATATGTGGACGATATTATTGTGACCGGTGATTCCGCTTCACTGATCGATCAGCTCTTGTTATATCTTCACTCTCAGTTCCGCGTTCGAGATCTCGGCCCGTTATCCTACTTTCTCGGTATCTCTGTCACCGCGACACCTACCGGTATGCATCTTTCTCAATCTCGGTATATCACTGACCTACTTCACAGGTCCAATATGAGCTCTTGCAAACCGGTTCCGACTCCCATGCTTGCTGGACCCGGTTTATCTCTCCACTCCGGCCTCCCTCTCCCCGATGGCTACCTATATCGCAGCATTGTGGGTGCTCTCCAATATTGCTGTCTCACCCGTCCTGACATCTCCTTTGCAGTCAACAAGGTCTCGCAATTCATGCATTCTCCTTCTGATGTCCATTGGCAGGCCGTGAAACGGATTCTTCGGTATCTTAAAGGTACTCTTTCTCTCGGCATCTCCTTTCAGCCTTCGAGCTCCTGTGACCTTATCTGCTATACGGACGCTGACTGGGCCTCCTGTCCCGATGATCGCAAAAGCACCAGTGGCTTCTGTATTTTTCTCGGTTCCAACCTCATCTCCTGGTCCTCTACAAAACAGAAGGTTGTCTCCCGCTCTAGCACAGAATCCGAATATCGCAGTGTTGCCAATGGCGCTGCCGAAGTTCTCTGGCTGCAGTCGCTCTTACAGGAGCTTGGTTTTCCTTCTGCCTCAGCGCCGCTTATTCTCTGCGATAACTTGAGTGCCACTTATTTGGCCTCTAATCCCGTCCTCCATTCCAAATCCAAACACGTTGCGATTGATTTCTATTTCGTCCGAGAAAAGGTGGTTCGCAAGCAGCTCTCCGTCAAGTTTACTCCCTCTGCCCATCAACTCGCTGATGCTCTCACGAAGCCTCTCCCACCAGCGGCTTTTAACATCTTCTTATCCAAGATCTTCGGCCTTCAGCCTTGCTCTTGAGGGGGGATATTAGAACTATTAGTTAGATAGAACACTCACTTAGTTTGGTTAGATAGAACACTCACTTAGTTTGGTTTCTTATTCATCATTACTGCATTGGGATATATATTGTAAAACGTTGTTTCTTTCAATTCAATTTCAGTAGCATTTATTGCACTCTGCTTCTTCTTCTTCCTTTGCTTGTTTACTGTTCACACACTGTTTCTTTACGTTTTAAGGAAGGGAGACTGTCTTCCTTCTATAGACTATAACCTATCTCTTGTATGGTAATGAGAATTGAATAAAGCTAGTTCTTATACTCTTGGGATTTCGTTTATTTCTTTGAATTTCTTAGAAAATATTTATAATGTTGGTGGGACGTTGTTATGATCTTTCAAGGGATGGTTTAGGCCAGTTCGAACAAATAAATATTGATTTGAAAAGTTGTATCTTAAAAGTTAACAAACACGGTGATCACAGTGAAAATAAGATATTAATTGCACTAGTTAATTAATATCACGTAAGATTACAATATATACCACCGAGTTCGAGATGAATTTGTGTGGCTCCTATACTCCTAGGACACTAGAATATCGAACAATGGACGAAAAAAGCCGTCAGAGAAAAACATATTTGTTTATTCTTGATTGACGGGACACCAAAGGCCTCTACTCTTCCATCTTTTTGATAATTAGAGAGTTAAAATTAAAATTAATTTTAAAGAATAATTAGCAATTTAAACTCAGAAAGATTTCGACTGATATTTTAAACAATGTTTTTTTTTATGATACGTCGCATTTGTATTTGTCGACGTATCCATGTTTAAGAATCGCTCTATGTACTCAAAGTCCTCATTTGTAAGAAATCCTAGCTCTTGTGAATATTTACGACTTTCTATTAAGGCATTGATTCTTACTGCACACTCTTGAAGAGAACCCTGCTCGGCTTCATCTTGACATTGATAATAACTCGGTTGAATGGGGATCGTGACTCGATCATCTCCACGCTGCTCATCTTCATGTCGATCAACTTTGATGCCTTTTTTCAGATGTTTTTTTTAACATGCACGATCACGTATTTCCCTATCATATTGTCATTTCCAAGTTCCATGTTGCGTGACTCGGCATATTATCGAGCTTTTTGCTTGTTTTATTCGTCAGTTTCATGAAACAATATCTCTTCATTTTGCATCATCAATTCCCATAGCTTATTATCCTCCTCGTAGCTTTTGATATACTCCGTTATCAGAATATGCGTCGGTAGTCGTTAACCATTGACCACAAAACCGAACGCCGGGAATTGATATATTGTCCATTTGATATTTGCTTGAGATATGGCTGTGAATTAGAAGATGATAAAAATATTATATTTGCCCAGCTCAGTAAGAGTCCGCCCAGCGCAAGCCAGTTCCGTTGCCCACTCTGAATCCCCCACGCTGTGCCCAAGCTCTAGCCTAGCTCATTCTGTTCTAAGCCCCCATCGAAAAGCTCAGACCAGTCCTCGAGCCAAGCCCAGCCAGACATGATTCTTCCTCAATCGGGAGAGCTACGACTTCCTGCTGTTGGAGACATTAGGTTCACAGATCCATTCTTAAACATGTACGTGCCATTGCCATCTCACGAGAGTTATATTAGGATTATTGACGTGAAAAACTTCTGTTTGAAATTATGTGTGGTTAAATAAATTGGAGTAATGTTATATTTATTTTTTTATTATATTATTTAAATATATTTATTGATGTAATAAATAATAATGATGTAATTCATGTGATAAATTATAAATAATTAATTTATTATATTAATTATATTAAAATAAATTTTGGGTTGCTCAATAAACTTTGTAGATTGCCAAGTTTATAGTGAATTTGATTCACTTTGGAAATTTTAAAATTTATTCAACTTATATGTTGATTTTTTTTAATAAAATAAATCTTGATATTTGCACATTGAATAAAAAGAATTTCGAATCGATCTTTTGATTTTAGTCGGTTTGATTATGGTTCAGTTTGAGTTTTAGATTTTTTTGGTTGAGCTTAGTTTGAGTCAGTTTAAGCTCCGTTTTGGGTCAAATTTAGTTAATTTTTTATAATTTAAAATTATAAAATATATAAATATTATAACATCGGTTCGATAATGATTCGGAACAAAACCAAGAAAGATCTAATTTTAATACTAAGATTTAACAAGAATTTGAGGTTGTAAGGATTTAAATAGAAAGATTTACAAGATATTCTTAACAAAATGAATTTCAAGATTTATGATAATTAGAGTTTAAATTTTAATTTCAACCGATCGTTTTTACTCCACACTTGCCTACAAGGCATCCACTCTACCTTCTTCATACCCCGCGCGCTCTCTCTCTCCTAAACATCTCCTTTTTCCCGCTCGTACCACTAACAACACCAGTTTCTTGATCCTAGCTCACCGTCTTCAACACGTCTAACTGTTTGTGTTCTTACCGAGGAGCGGATCGCACTTGGTATTTTAGGTCTGTAGAGTTTTCGATATAAGTAACTGAGTTTCCGATATCATTAGTCTTGGTCCTTCAGTCAAGTCTAGAATATCTCATTTTCTCCGCAAATCAACAACTCCGTTCGAATCAGTAACTGAGCATTTTTAAGACCCAGAGAGACAGACGGGAGGTCGGATCTCGAGCACTTCCGGCCCACTGAAGCGCGGCAAGACGACGGCTCTGCAGCTGGTGACGAACGATCTCAATCCACACTCGCTCCCTGTTGCGGGTGATTCAAACTTGGAGGTTTTATTTTATGCTTTACCCTTTTTGTTTTTCATTTTCTTAATTAACTGAATAAACTATCCTTTTCTTGTCGACATCCATTTTCTATGAAAATAATACTCTAAATTTTTGCGTCATTTGCATCTGCAACTCTCTCTCTCTCTCTTTTACCACTCCCTTCCAGCGTTTCTGAATTTTTACTTTATTTGCATATGTAACTCTCTCTCTCTCTCCTCCTTTCTGCTTTCAAGATTCTTGTCATTGTGTCGTTCGTAGTTCTTGTAGAGATCTTGGAAAGACTGTTCGTAGTTCTTGTAGAGATCATGAAAAGACTATAAAAATCTTGATAACTATGCGAAGAATGATATTGGTGAAATTATTTTTCTGTACTTCAGTTAATATTTTGTCTTTTCTTTGTTATTGTGTTGAACATTACGGTAATGTTATGGTTCTGTTCTGTTTTTCATTTGCGAGCAAAGAATCAATACGACATTGACGTAGGTTGAATGACCCAAATCATTGAATATTTTTCTTAGAAATTCTAAATATAAAAAGACGTCTCATTTTCTTCATTTGATGAGTTTTTGTAGATTTTTCCAAATATTTATGATTTAATTTTAATTAATTTAAAAAAGATTGCAACAAAATAGATAAAATCATCTCTTAGTCCCTTCTATAATAAATTGATTCTTTTGTCCATACACATTTTTGAACTTTGAAGTTCAGTCAAGTCTTTTCACGCTGCAAGTAACGTCAGAGAACACCTTGTGTTTACGTCATAAAGTGATCAACCCATTTCAACGTTATGATTGAACAACTAATTAGCTTTCTGTTATTAAATAATAGACCAAAATATTATCTTTCCAAGTTTACTTTTAAAATAGTGAAGATAATAATGGATAAAGGAAGATATTTGTTGTTTCTAAGCTTAAAATGAATTACTTTAATATTGTATAAGCTTTTTTGTTATTAGATTTGCTGATAAAATGAACTCTCTCTCTCTCTCTCTCTCTCTCTCTCTCTCTCTCTCTCTCTCTCTCTCTCTCTCTCTCTTGTCCATGCATGTATCAACTTTTTTGTTATTAGATTTTCTAGTAAAATGAAATATATTAGATAACATTTGAATTTAAAATGATTCGAACAATTAATGATTTAATGAAATATATGCATTTCAATAAGCCTTAAGACATAATCTTCAAAAAATACTAACATCTTCTAGTATTTTTTTTTCTCATATTTTCTAATCAGAAATATGGACATCGAATCGATTCCTGGCCTTCGATTTTCTCCTGATCGGGTAAAACTCATCAAGCTCCTCCACATTATGGCCAATGGTGGACGACTCCCTGCATACATTCCAATCAAGGAGTACATCGACGTGTACGAGGATGATAAAATATGGGAGTTGATGAAAGAAAAAGAGGAGCTATATTGTTTTATGAAGCTAAAGAACAAAACAAGTAAAAGTTCCAGAATAAATCGGGTCACACATCGTGGAACTTGGAAGGGCCAAAATGACGAGAAGATATTGAACGGGAAGAATCATGTTGGATCGTATAGAAGTTTCTCTTTTATGCCGAAAATAGGTATTCGCATGGAAAATCGAATGGTAATGCATGAATATCGACTAGACGGGGACTTCAAAATATTAGTATGTCATTTTTCTTCTTTTTGTCGATCCTCTTCTATCATGTGAATGAAAATTCTCTTATATTATGTTCATAATCATCTTTTTAGCATACAATATCCTTAAAAATATTTTTGAAACAGCATAGTGGCTACGTGATTGTTCATATCAAAAGATATGGAAAAAAAGATGCTAAAATCAACCGACGAGAAGATGAGCAGCACAACAATGAACAAGTTACGACCTCCATTCAGGCAAGTCAAACTCCTCAATATCAACATCAAGACGAGCAAGGTCCTCTTCGACAAATTCAGCCAAGTCAACCTCCTCAACAACATCAAGATGAGGAAAATCCTCTTCAACAGTTTGCACGAGAAATGCATCCTCTTTGGGTAGGTATTGACTGGGAAGAGCTAGGACTTCCTACAGATGGAGACATTGGAAGCATGGATCTTGGCGAATGGAAAAAGGAAGACTTATTGCAGTTGGTAGGAGATATGGATGACACGAACAATGAGTCATTGTCACTGTACAACAGTTAGATTAAGATTATTAGCGTGGAAAGCTTCGGCTTGAGATCATGCACTCTTTTTCCTTGTTTGAATTTTTTCCCATTGGGTTTTATTCAAACAAGGTTTTAACGAGGCATCTTCTATTTTATAGAAGAGTAGATCTCATGGTTTTTCCATACCACGATTTGTTTGTAACATTGATAACATATATTTGTTTTTTTTTTAATTTATTTTTTTTTGTATTTTGAAGTCCACTTCATCAAACTATTATTAAAATAAATAAAAAAGTAACAATAATATTTCTCAAATATTCACAAATTGAATAGGTTTATTTTCCTCATAACCCACAAAACGTTTACCTCCTGCCCATCATTTATTATATACAATCCACTACCCAATAAAAATTAAAATATGTTTATAAAAAAAACAGAAAATGAGAAGTGGTTCTAGTCGATCTGAAGCACCACCTTACCAGGTACAAGTTTCTTGTCCTTGGCCTCATGAGCTTCTCTCACTTGAGACAGTGGAAATGTCTTCTCCACTGGAATTTTAAACTTTCTAGCCTCACAGAGCCTTCCAATTTCACTTAAACCTTCTGAATCTGCCCTCATATAAGTCCAGCAATACTCTGTAAACCATCACTACTATAATATGTACGTATGTAAACTTAATATGTCATTGCCTAGTTTCTATTAAATTCATAAACTAACTTATAAGGTGTAACTCAAGTTCTTTTATCATCAAATGCATTAAACAATCAACAATATTTTATATCTTACTTACATGATCCAACCTAAGTGTACTAATTATGCCAAACAATTGGAAAAGGGAAATCATCTACTAGTATTGTTTTAATGTAAAACCTTACTTTGACCTATCACAAGAGAGTATCTCTAACTTTTGATTTCAAAATATATTTCTTTCAAATTCTTTGAATTACTAGGTCTATACCGTCTATCATCATTGAGGTTTTAAGCCTAGAGATGTCAACTTCTCTGGCCTTCAATACATAAACATTTCTACAGTACAAGCATGATTTAGTAAATGAAACCTACCACCATCCGACACCACATTTTCCATCGTCATCTCTTTTGGCTTGTTTATTAGACAACTTGATATCAGCAATGTCTTTCTTCATGGGGATCTTACAGAAACGGTTTTTATGTAACAAGCTCCAGGATTTGTAGATTCATCTCATCCATTAGCGGTCTTCTTCCTAAAAAAAGTCCTTTACGGTCTCAAGCAATCCATTCGGGCGTGGTTCTATAAATTAGGCACTACTTTTCTAGCATGGGGCTTCTTAGCATCCAAATATGATACATCTTTGTTTGTATGTCGTAAGCCCTCCTCCGTTCTAATTATGCTGGTTTATGTCGATGACATCATCCTTACAGGTAATTCCTCTACACTTTTGGACCAATGTCTCTCTTATCTGCATTCCAAGTTTGTGGTCTGAGATCTTGGCTCCCTCTCATTTTTTCTTGGGATTTCGATTACTCCTATTGATCAAAGGATCTCTCTCACTCAATCACGGTACATCTCTGAGCTCCTCCATAAATCTCACATGACAAACTGCAACCCAGTTCCAACCCCCATGATTTTGGGGCCAACCTTGTCTAAGCACTCTCGTAAACATCTGAGTGACGACTCTTTCTACTGCAACATTGTTGGCGGTCTTTAATATTGTTGTCTCACTCCCCCAGATATTGTCTTTGTTGTGAACAAAGTCTCTCAATTTATGCATGTCTACACTGATGTTCATCTGCAAGCTGTCAAACGAATATTGCGCTACCTCCAAGGTACTTCCTCTTTAGGAATCCCTTTATCCAATTCAAAGTCTTTTAACCTAACTTGCTATACGGATGCTGATTGGGCCTCGTGCCCAGACGATCGAAAAAGTACAAGCGGCTTCTGAATGTTCTTAGGATCAAATCTTATATCAAGATCTTCTGCCAAACAGAAAGTTGTTTCACGCTCTAGCACTAAATCAAAATACTGCAGTATAGCAAATGACGCAGCAAAAATTCTCTGGCTCCAATCACTCCTAAAAGAAATCGTCATTATGCCTTCCGAAATACCTCTAATATATTGTGATAATTTATGTGTCACATACCTTGCATCCAATTCGGTTCTACACTCCAAGTCCAAACACGTTGAGATTGATTTTCATTTCGTTCGGGAAAAATTGACAAACAAATCTATGATGATTCAGTTTACTCCATCACAAAATCAGATTGCTGACGCTCTCACAAAACCTCTCCCTCCCTCCACTTCCCAACATTCATCTCTAAGATCTTTGGTCTTCGTCCTTGCTCTTGAGGGGGGATGTTAACATATGTACTGTTCAATTGTAGTTTAGTTTGGTTAGTTTGTTGTCTTTTTCATTCTCTATGTTCATCATTTAACTTTCTGCTATATACATGTAAATTGAGTTTTACTAGAAATCAACGAAAATGGCTTACCTCTTTTTCTGTTCATCTTCTTCTTCCCTTGCTTCATCTTCTTTCGGTGTTCCTTGATGTTTACTAACTTTACTCTTAATCATTTCTTACTCTCTTTTAATATCTTCAATTCAATACTTTTTCCGATTAAATATTGGTGCGTCCACTATCAAGATGATAGCAAAAAAGGTATTAAGAGGTTATATTATAATCACTAGTATACAAATGTGCAATGAACATGCGTGTTGTCATACGATATACGTGCAATTGTCATGCGATACATAAGTACATTGTCATGCTAGGAATGATGCGTAAAAAAATATAAAGCCAAGTTCGGTAAAAATATTGGGTACAAACATTAACACATGGACTAAAAATCGATGAATGAAATGTGAAAAAAAAAAAAAAAAAAAACACATTTTTGGGTTCAGTCAAACAAATGAAGATAGATGTAAAGAAGATGGAGATACATTTATGAATGAGTAGATATAAGACGAAGAGTGATGGTGAAAAACAAAAAGATTCAACCAAAAAGAAGTTCAATAGAACATTATTTATGAAATAAATAGAGTATAAAAGGCAAGAAAAGTAAGAAATTGTGAGTGATATCGAAATTCACTAAGTGTGAATTAATGAGATTTAAAATTCTTGGGTAAAGTGCAATTTGGCCCCTACAACTAGGTGAAATGGACAATTTACACCGTAAACTTGGATAATGGGCAATTTGGCCCCTACTACTAGGATAAAGTGCAATTTGGCCCCTACTGTCATATTTTCTGTCAAAAAGTAACGTTTTTTTGCTTGTTTATTTTTTTTTCCAAAATGCCCCTCACTGGACCGAACCGGATAGGACCGGTTCGGCTAATTCTACTCTGGTTTTTTATTTTTAATTATATTCCTCTGTCTTCTTTTTTTCGAGAATTTAAAAAAAAAAAAAAACAAGAGTGGAATTAGTCAAACCGGTCCTGTCAGGTTCGGTCCAGTGAGAGGCATTTCGGAAAAAAAAAAATAAACAAGCCAAAAAACGTGACTTTTTGACGGAAAATATGACAGTAGGGGTCAAATTGCACTTTATCCTAGTAGTATGGGCCAAATTGTCCATTATCCAAGTTTACGGTGTAAATTGTCCATTTCACCTAGTTGTATGGGCCAAATTGCACTTTACCCAAAATTCTTTAACTCTTCATGAATTAATGACTTTTCACTCATAAAGTAAACGCTAATAATATTAAATGTAGAATCATGCCTTTTAATTCTTCGTCCTCTCGCTTCTTCTCGCCGGTAATCTCCCCATTTTCTGCAAACTCTGCAACTTTTCTCTGTGCGCGAAGGCTTTGAGCCCGTCTTTAAACACCCATTTCTGTTGTTTTTGTTGGTTTTATTCTTACGAGTCGATGGATCGACGAGCTAATCTGTATGTTATGATGCAGGAGTGATGGTGGGCAAGGGTCAAGAAAGAGACGTTTGCCAGAAAGTGGTGCTGCCATATTGCACGAATGAGTTGTACGACACTAATTGCAACGCCTGCTGTTTAAAAGAAGAAAGCAAGGAAGCAGTCTCCTTTTGTAAAAGTGTGCCTGGTTTGCCTGCTGGACAATACCTCTGCATCTGCTCTTATCCTTGTTCTTGATCTTCATCCTAACTTATTATGTACGACGTGTCGTTTTGTCTTCCTAGAGAAGACTCTCTCTCTCATCTTTTGTCTCAAGTGATCAAAATTAGAGGAGAATGAGTTGTAATTTCCATCATAATATAAAATAAAAATGGTTATCATTGTCCATTTATCTTCTAAGTGAATTGAGATATACATCGAGTAATCAACCTAAGCAACCAATCCAAGATCAATGGACCGATCAAAGTTATGTCGGTTAAGGTCAAACCTTGGTCGGTCTGTTATTAAAATAATATCAAACTCGAACTAGTCTGACTCGACTTCATTCTTTTGAGTGTTTTATTTCTTTATTTTTCTTGGTAAAATACTTATTTATTTTTGCTCTTATCATTTTGGAATGTATAATTATAATTCGTGTTGGATATTTTATCGCTTGGTGCACTTCTTGATGTATTATCCTTTTATTCTTTGATCATTAGGTGAATTTTAAACTATTTTGTCCGTGTTATGACTTAATTTGAATTTTAAGTATTCCACTGCGAACCATAAAATGTGTTTTGGGCTAAACGGTCGTTCAACTCGACGTTTCTGTCTTAACCCACCCTCTAGTTGTGAAATTTTTTCTCTTATAACATATTTTAACATGTTATTAGTCAAAAGAAATACCATTTATCTTCTTTTCATAGTCTAATTTAGATTCTTTCATAATTTTCTCGTAATTAAATTTCTTATTTAGCAAAAAAAAAAAAAAAATACTTGTGAAAGTTTTAGACCTGCTTTAGGTTCCATTATTCATTACTATTTCTCCCAACATTCTATTTTACATGTAAGTGACAGTTTCTCAATATTTCATTTTCGGAATCGATGGCCTTGGGTGGCATGAGACAGCCTTGCATGGCGGCAAGCGAGGGTCGTGAGAGTGAGAGTGAGCGTGGGCGTGGTGGTCATTGTAATTTCTTGAATAGATTTGTATTTCTGAAAAAAAAAAAAAACACCTTTTTCATGCAAGGTGAATAGATAAAACGGTCAAAACTTTTTTCTCTTTCAATGCATTTGAAGAAGACCGAAGAGAAACAAACTATCCCAAATATGTTCTTGTAAAACTATTATCATGCCGTGTGGAGTCTACGGGTGCTACAAGTACTTAAAAGATAATAATAATTTAAATTTTCAATTTGGAGATCTTGATAGTTGATATTTTTTTTTTTACGATTTAGACCTTAAAATTAGACCTCTAATCAAATAGGTTACTACTGTTAACAATCTCTCCTTGTCTCCTCTCTCTCTGATCAATCCTGAGCCCGGAAAAATGATTTTTTAAACAATTTTTTTTTTTACTATTCCAACGTTAACGCTAGATTCATTAACAAAAATGTCTTTGGCTCTCTCTCTCTCATCGAAATTTAGAACAAACTTAAATAAAGTGCACGTGTTACATTCAAGTAATATAAGATAAACAAAATATCAATCCACGAAGACAAAATTATTAAAATTTAAATCTTAAATTCTATTTAAGCAATTCTCCTTTTTTTTTTTACGTGTTGCGTCAAATTTTCGAAGGCAAAATCTTCGATCAAGGTTTGATCCCTCTACAAATCTTTGCATGTTCATCGCACACCTACTTCTTGGGGTTTTCTTGTGAATTTCGATGAGAAAGAGGAATTAATTGATACCACAATTAGTTTCAAACATGCATGGCCAGATCTAAGCTAAGAAAACAACGTACCTTTTTTGATCCTTTCCATATAAAGCTCAAAAATCAAACGGTGCAAACATCTCTTTTATTTCCGAGGAAAAAGATCAGACGGTTGAAAATCTTTTGATCTTTGTTTCCGGAACGGCTTCTTCTAGCATACCAAACAGAGAGGGTCAGGCCATAAGCGTATAAAACAAGGCCAAAGCAAACAGAAGGGAGCAATTTTCAGGCGGTGCTGTCAGCCATGGCCAAGTTTCTTCAAAGCTTCAGCTTTATCTTCGTCCTCTCCCTTCTTCTTTCCGGTAAACTAATTCTTCTAATCTTGTCTATAAATGCTGAGGTTGTGGAGTACACGGGACGAGATGAGTGATTTCAGTATAATATTATCTGTTTTGGGTTGGAATCCACGTAAATTTATTTTTAAGATTATGCACCCTACTTGAACAATCAAACAAAATCTTAAGTCGTGAAAAGCGGGTCTCCACAGACGTTGTTAGAAGGTTAGAGTTGTTCATGATAAAAAACAGGCCGGTTATTATAGGTCTTATATAATTATTTTATATTATGTAGGTATACTGGTGAATCAGGTTAATGGGCAATGCAAGAAAGTGATGAATGTGTATTGCCAGAATGCTAAATTCGACTCTCTCTGCGATAAACGCTGCTTGGAAGAGGATCAGTTTGGCGAATCCAGTTGCGTTAGTGCTCCTGGCTTGGCTGCTGGCTCTTTCTTGTGTATTTGCACTTACCCTTGCTCTTGATTTTTCGTTTTTGGGTGTCTTTTAAGGAAGGGAGACTGTCTTCCTTCTATAGACTATAACCTATCTCTTGTATGGTAATGAGAATTGAATAAAGCTAGTTCTTATACTCTTGGGATTTCATTTATTTCTTTGAATTTCTTAGAAAAGATTTATAATGTTGGTGGGACGTTGTTACGATCTTTCAAGGGATGGTTTAGGCCAGTTCGAACAAATAAATATTGATTTGAAAAGTTGTATCTTAAAAGTTAACAAACATAGTGATCACAGTGAAAATAAGATATTAATTGCACTAGTTAATTAATATCACGTAAGATTACAATATATACCACCGAGTTCAGGATGAATTTGTGTGGCTCCTATACTCCTAGGACACTAGAATATCGAACAATGGACGAAAAAAGCCGTCAGAGAAAAACATATTTGTTTATTCTTGATTGACGGGACACCAAAGGCCTCTACTCTTCCATCTTTTTGATAATTAGAGAGTTAAAATTAAAATTAATTTTAAAGAATAATTAGCAATTTAAACTCAGAAAGATTTCGACTGATATTTTAAACAATGTTTTTTTTTATGATACGTCGCATTTGTATTTGTCGACGTATCCATGTTTAAGAATCGCTCTATGTACTCAAAGTCCTCATTTGTAAGAAATCCTAGCTCTTGTGAATATTTACGACTTTCTATTAAGGCATTGATTCTTACTGCACACTCTTGAAGAGAACCCTGCTCGGCTTCATCTTGACATTGATAATAACTCGGTTGAATGGGGATCGTGACTCGATCATCTCCACGCTGCTCATCTTCATGTCGATCAACTTTGATGCCTTTTTTCAGATGTTTTTTTTAACATGCACGATCACGTATTTCCCTATCATATTGTCATTTCCAAGTTCCATGTTGCGTGACTCGGCATATTATCGAGCTTTTGCTTGTTTTATTCGTCAGTTTCATGAAACAATATCTCTTCATTTTGCATCATCAATTCCCATAGCTTATTATCCTCCTCGTAGCTTTTGATATACTCCGTTATCAGAATATGCATCGGTAGTCGTTAACCATTGACCACAAAACCGAACGCCGGGAATTGATAAATTGTCCATTTGATATTTGCTTGAGATATGGCTGTGAATTAGAAGATGATAAAAATATTATATTTGCCCAGCTCAGTAAGAGTCCGCCCAGCGCAAGCCAGTTCCGTTGCCCACTCTGAATCCCCCACGCTGTGCCCAAGCTCTAGCCTAGGTTATTCTGTTCTAAGCCCCCATCGAAAAGCTCAGACCAGTCCTCGAGCCAAGCCCAGCCAGACATGATTCTTCCTCAATCAGGAGAGCTACGACTTCCTGCTGTTGGAGACATTAGGTTCACAGATCCATTCTTAAACATGTACGTGCCATTGCCATCTCACGAGAGTTATATTAGGATTATTGACGTGAAAAACTTCTGTTTGAAATTATGTGTGGTTAAATAAATTGGAGTAATGTTATATTTATTTTTTTATTATATTATTTAAATATATTTATTGATGTAACAAATAATAATGATGTAATTCATGTGATAAATTATAAATAATTAATTTATTATATTAATTATATTAAAATAAATCTTGGATTGCTCAATAAACTTTGTAGATTGCCAAGTTTTGAAAATTTTAAAATTTATTCAACTTATATGTTGATTTTTTTTAATAAAATAAATCTTGAAATTTGCACATTAAATAAAAAGAATTTCAAATCGGTCTTTTGATTTTAGTCCGTTTGATTATAGTTTAGTTTGAGTTTTAGATTTTTTTGGTTGAGCTTAGTTTGAGTCAGTTTGAGCTCCATTTTGGGTCAAATTTAGTTAATTTTTTATAATTTAAAATTACAAAATATATAAATATCATAACATCGGTTCGATATTGATTCGGAGCAAAACCAAGAAAGATCTAATTTTAATACCAAGATTTAACAAGAATTTGAGGTTGTAAGGATTTAAATAGAAAGATTTACAAGATATTCTTAACAAAATGAATTTCAAGATTTATGATAATTAGAGTTTAAATTTTAATTTGTTTAAATTTTAATTTCAACCGATCGTTTTTACTCCACACTTGCCTACAAGGAATCCCCTCTACCTTCTTCATACCCCGCGCGCTCTCTCTCTCCTAAACATCTCCTTTTTCCCGCTCGTACCACTAACAACACCAGTTTCTTGATCCTAGCTCACCGTCTTCAACACGTCTAACTGTTTGTGTTCTTACCGAGGAGCGGATCGCACTTGGTATTTTAGGTCTGTAGAGTTTTCGATATCATTAGTCTTTGTCCTTCAGTCAAGTCTAGAATATCTCACTTTCTCCGCAAATCAACAACTCGGTTGGAATCAGTAACTGAGCATTTTTAAGACCCAGAGAGACAGACGGGAGGTCGGAGCTCGAGCACTTCCGGCCCACCGAAGCGCGGCAAGACGACGGCTCTGCAGCTGGTGACGAACGATCTCAATCCATACTCGCTCCCTGTTGCGGGTGATTCAAACTTGGAGGTTTTATTTTATGCTTTACCCTTTTTGTTTTTCATTTTCTTAATTAACTGAATAAACTATCCTTTTCTTGTCGACATCCATTTTCTATAAAAATAATACTCCAAATTTTTGCGTCATTTGCTTCTGCAACTCTCTTTCTCTCTCAAGATTGAATTTTTACCATTCCCTTCCATGCGCTTCTGAATTTTTACTTCATTTGCATATGTAACTCTCTCTCTCTCTCCCCCTTTCTGCTTTCAAGATTCTTGTCATTGTGTCGTTCGTAGTTCTTGTAGAGATCTTAGAAAGACTGTTCGTAGTTCTTGTAGAGATCATGGAAAGACTATAAAGATCTTGATAACTATACGAAGAATGATATTCGTAAAATTATTTTTCTGTACTTCTATTAATATTTTGTCTTTCCTTTGTTATTGTGTTGAACATTACGATAATGTTATGGTTGTGTTCTGTTTTTCATTTGCGAGCAAAGAATCAATACGACATTGACGTAGGTTAAAGGACCCAAATCGTTGAATATCTTTATGAGAAATTCTAAATTCAAAAAGACGTCTCATTTTCTGCATTTGATGAGTTTTTGTAAATTCTTCCTAATATCTATAGTTTAATTTTAATTAATTTAAAAAAGATTGCAACAAAATAGATATGATCTTCTCTTAATCCCTTTTATAGTAAATTGATTCTTTTGCCAAGCACGTTTTTGAAGCTCAGTCAAGTCTTTTTGTGCAGCAACAGTGAGTAACGTCAGAGAACAGATTTTGTTTACGTCAGAAAATGATCAATCCATTTCAACTTTATGATTGAGCAACTAATTAGTGTTATTAAATAATAGACTAAAACATTATCTTTCTAAGTTTACTTTTAAAATAGCGAAGATAATGGATAATGGAAGATATTTGTTGTTTCTCAGCTTAAAATGAATTACTTTAATATGTTCTATGTATAACCTTTTTTGTTATTAGATTTGCTGATAAAATGAAATCTCTCTCTCTCTCTCTCTCTCTCTCTCTCTCTCTCTCTCTCTCTCTCTCTCTCTCTCTCTCTCTCTCGTCCATGCATGTATCAACTTTTTTGTTATTAGATTTTCTAGTAAAATGAAATATATTAGATAACATTTGAATTTAAAATGATTCGAACAATTAATGATTTAATGAAATATATGCATTTCAATAAGCCTTAAGAAATAATCTTCAAACAATACTAACGTCTTCTAGTAATTTTTTTTCTTCATATTTTTGAAACAGAAATATGGACATCGAATTGATTCCTGGCCTTCGGTTTTCTCCTGACCGGGTAAAATTCATCAAGCTCCTCCACATTATGGCCAATGGTGGAAAACTCCCTGCATACATTCCAATCAAGGAGTACATCGACGTGTACGAGGATGATAAAATATGGGAGTTGATGAAAGAAAAAGAGGAGCTATATTGTTTCATGAAGCTAAAGAACAAAACAAGTAAAAGTTCTAGAATAAACCGGGTCACACATCGTGGAACTTGGAAGGGCCAAAATGACGAGAAGATATTGAACGGACAGAATCATGTTGGATCGTACAGAAGTTTCTCTTTTATGCCGAAAATAGGTATTCGCATGAAATATCGAATGGTCATGCATGAATATCGACTAGACGGGGACTTCAAAACATTAGTATGTCATTTTTCTTCTTTTTTCGATCCTCTTCTATCATGTGAATGCAAATTTTCTTCTATTATGTTCATAATTATCTTTTTAGCATACAGTATTCTTAAAATATTTTTGAAACAGCATAGTGGCTACGTGATCGTTCATATCAAAAGATATGAAAAAAAAGATGCTAAAATCAACCGACGAGAAGATGAGCAGCACAACAATGAGCAAGTTACGACCTCCATTCAGGCAAGTCAAACTCCTCAATATCAACATCAAGACGAGCAAGGTCCTCTTCAACAAATTCAACAAAGTCAACCTCCTCAACAACATCAAGACGAGGAAAATCCTCTTCAACAGTTTGCACGAGAAATGCATCCTCTTTGGGTAGGTATTGACTGGGAAGAGCCAGGACTTCCTGCAGATGGAGACATTGGAAACATGGATCTTCGCGAATGGGAAGAGGATGACTTATTGCAGTTGGTAGAAGATATGGATGAGCCGAACAATGAGTCATTGTCATTATACGAGAGTTAGATTAAGATTATTAGCGTGGAAAGCTTCGGCTTGAGATCATGCACTCTTTTTCCTTGTTTGAATTTTTTCCCATTGGGTTTTATTCAAACAAGGTTTTAACGAGGCATCTTCTATTCGGTAGAAGAGTAGATCTCATGGTTTTCCATACCACGCTTTGTTTGTAACATTGATTACATATATTTGTTTTTTTTTTATTTATTTTTTTTGTATTTTGAAGTCCACTTCATCAAACTATTATTAAAATAAATAAAAAATTAACAATAATATTTCTCAAATATTCACAAATTGAATAGGCTTACTTTCCTCGTAACCCACAAAACGTTTACCTCATGCCCATCATTTATTATATACAATCCACTTGAGATAGAGGAAATGTCTTCTCCATTGGAATTTTAAGCTTTCCAGCCTCACAGAGCTTCCCAATTTCACTTCAACCTTCTGAATCTGCCCTCATATAAGTCCAGCAATACTCTGTAAACCATCACTACCACTTACTATAAGTTGCTATACATTGGAGTAAACTTAAAGATGAATGTCTAGAAAAAAACAGTACGCTGACAAAGAAGAAAAACTGTTATTAAAATAAAGTACATAGCAAAAGTTTTCTATTGATATATATGTATGTAAAGGTAACATGCCATTGCCTAGTTTCTATTAAATTCATAAACTAACTTATAAGGTGTAACTCAAGTTCTTTTATCATGAAATGCATTAAACAATCAACAATATTTTATATTTTACTTACATGATCCAACCTAAGTGTACTAATTATGCCAAACAATTGGAAAAAGGGAAATCATCTACTAGTATTGTTTTAATGTAAAACCTTACCTTGACCTATCACAAGAGAGTATCTCTAACTTTTGATTTCAAAATATATTTCTTTCAAATTCTTTGAATTACTAACCGTAGTTTACCCCATCTATCCAACCTCAAAATTATACTAGGTCTATACCGTCAATCATCATTGAGGTTCTAAGCCTCGAGATGTCAACATCTCTGGCCTTCAATACATAAACATTTCTACAGTACATGCATGAAATTAAGGAGCTAACATTTAGTAAATGAAACCTACCACCGTCCGCACCACTATTTCCATCACCATCTCTTTTGGCTGGTTTATTAGGCAACTTGATATCAGCAATGTCTTTCTCCATGGAAATCTTACGGAAACGGTTGTTATATAACAACCTCCAGGATTTGTGGATTCATCTCATCCATTAGCGATCTTCTTTTTAAAAAAAAGCTATTTATGGTCTCAAACAATCCCCTCGGGCATGGTACTATAAACTATACACTGCTCTTCTAGCATGGGGCTTCTCAGCATCCAAATCTAATACATCCTTGTTTGTATGTCATAAGCCCTCCTCCGTTTTGATTATGCTAGTTTATGTCGATGACATTATCCTTACGGGTAACTCCTCTACACTTTTGGACCAATGTCTCTTTTATCTGCATTTTAAGTTTGTGGTCCAAGATCTTAGCCCCCTCTCGTTTTTCCTTGGGTTTTCTGTTACTTCTATTGATCAGGGGATCTCTCTCACTCAATCACGGTACATCTCTGAGCTCCTCAATAAATCTCACATAACCAACTGCAACTTATTCCAACCCCCATGATTTTGGGGCCAACCTTGTCTAAGCACTCTGGTAAATCTCTTAGTGACAGCTCTTTCTACAGCAACATTGTTGGTGGTCTCCAATACTGCTGCCTCATTCACCCAGATATTGCCTTTACTGTGAAAAAAGTCTCTCAATTTAAGCATGTCCCCAGTTATGTTCATATGGAAGCTGTCAAATGAATATTGCGCTACCTCCAAGGTATTTCCTATTTAGGAATCTCCTTCTCCAATTCAAAGTCTTTTAACCTAACTTGTTATACGGATGACCAATTGGCCTCGTGCCCGGACGATCGAAAAATTACAAGCGGCTTCTGCGTATTCTTAGGATCAAATCTTGTAACGATCCATTTTTCCAAGTAAGATCTTATCCGCTTTGTAACGATCAGAGTTTTGTCTATACTCGGCTCCGGGATTTGCCCATACTTCTTCTTAGATCCCTAAGATTTGCCCCGCAATCGTACTCACTGATTTGTTTTCAACGAGGACTTCCCAAGTGGTCACCCAACTTGATACCGCTCTCGCCCGAGCACTCTTAACTTCACAGTTCTGATGGGATCCGGTGCAATTGTGCTACAAAACCCGTCTTACTTTCTAATGGAGACATCCTTTACGTATGTTTTATTTCCATCTTCTCCCCAAGCGATGTTGGATTGCGCCCGACCCATTTTTCAGGTCGTCACAAATCTTATATCCTGGTCCTCTGCCAAACAGAAAGTTGTTTCATGCTCTAACACTAAATAAAAATACCGCAGTATAGCAAATAACACAGCAGAAATTCTCTGGCTCCAATCACTCTTAAAATAAATCGTCATTACGTCTTCCGAAGTACCTCTAATCTATTGTGATAATTTAAGTGCCACGTACCTTGCATCCAATTCGGTTCTACACTCCAAGTCCAAATACGTTGAGATTGATTTTCATTTCATTCGGAAAAAAATGGCAAACAAATATATAATGATTCAGTTTACTCCATCATAAAATCAGATTGCTAACGCTCTTACGAAACCTCTCCCTCCCTCCACTTTCTCAACATTCATCTCCAAGATCTTTGGTCTTCGTCCTTGCTCTTGAGAGAGGATGTTAACATATATACTGTTAAATTGTAGTTTAGTTTGTTGTCTTTGTTATTTTCTTTGCTCATCATTTAACTTGCTGCTACATACATGTAAATTGAGTTTTACTAGAAATCAACAAAAAGGGCTTACCTCTCTCTCTCTCTCTCTTCATCTTCTTCTTTCCCTGCTTCTTCTTCTTCTTCTTCTAGTGTTCCTTCACGTTTTCTAACTTTACTCTTAATCATTTCTTACTCTCTTTTAATAGCTTTAATTCAATACTTTTTTCGATTAAATATTGGTGCGTCCACTGTCAAGATGATAGCAAGAAATGTAATAAGAGGGTATATTATAATTACTAATATACAAACGTGCAATGAACATGCATGTTGTCATACGATATACGTGGAAGTCGTCATGAGATACATAAGTACATTGTCATGCTAGGAATGATGCGTAAAAAAAGATAAAGCCAAGTTCGGTAAAAATATTGGGTACAAACATTAATACATGGACTAAAAATCGATGAATGAAATGTGAAAAAAAAAAAAACACACATTTTTTGGGTTCAGTCAAACAAATGAAGATAGATGTATGTAAAGAAGAGGGAGATACATTTATGAGTAGATATAAGATGAAGAGTGCTGGTGAAAAACAAAGAGATTCAACCAAAAAGCAGTTCAGTAGAACATTATTTATGAAATAAATAGAGTAGACAAGGCAAGAAAAGAAGTTGGAAAAGTAGAATGAAAGTAAGAAATTGTGAGTGATATCGAATGAAGAATTCACTAAGTGTGACTTAATGAGATTTAAAATTCTTTAACTCTTCAAGAATTAATGATTTTTCACTCATAAAGTAAACGCTAAAAATATTAAATGTAGATTCATGCTTTTTAATTCTTCAACGCTGTAGCTTTCACTTCGTCCTCTCGCTTCTTCTCGCCGGTAATCTCCCCATTTTCTGCAAACTCTGCAACTTTTCTCTGTGTGCGCAGGCTTTGAGCCCGTCTTTAAACACCCATTTGTTTTTGTTGGTTTTATTCTTACGAGTCGATGGACGATGGATCGGCGAGCTAATCTGTATGTTATGATGCAGGAGTGATGGTGGGCAAGGGTCAAGAAAGAGACGTTTGCCAGAAAGTGGTGCTGCCATATTTGCACGACTGAGTTGTACGACACTAATTGCAACGGCCGCTGTTTAAAAGAAAGCAAGGAAGCAGTCTCCTTTTGTAAAAGTGTGCCTGGTTTGCCTGCTGGACAATACCTCTGCATCTGCTCTTATCCTATCCTTGTTCTTGATCTTCGTCCTAACTTATTATGTACGACGTGTCGTTTTGTCTTCCTAGAGAAGACTCTCTCTCATCTTTTGTCTCAGGTGATAGAGGAGAATGAGGTGTAATTTCCATCATAATATAAAATAAAAATGGTTATCATTGTCCATTTATCTCCCAAGTGAATTGAGATATACATAGATTAATCAACCTAAGCAACCAATCCAAGATCAATGGACCGATCAAAGTTTCATCTGTTAAGGTCAAATTGTGGTCAGTCTGTTATTAAAACAGTATCGTACTCAAATTAGTCTAACTCGATTTTAAACCGTGTATAGGCCTAAATTATGAATGATGGATTGGGGCCGACCTTTGTGTAACGAAGGCGAAAAATAGAGGCATTGCGACGTTGTTGCTACAGGTGAAAAGGATTAGTAGGAGCAACATCCAATCAATATTGACCTAACTTTTTTTATGCAAAAATTGTGATTAGGTCTCTTTGAAGGCCAAACAATGAGTGCACATAATCCACAATTTAAGCAACCCAAAGATTGCTTTTTTCTTTTTAATTCATTAATAGTCAACCAATAATGTTACTTTGTAGTGCACTAGGAACTAAATTTCCCATATGTAAATGAACCCTAGAGACGTTTCACGCCCATTCATTCTGGATAATGCTTGCATCCTCTGTATTATCGTGGCTACTGACACAGAGTCAGCCGATGTTTATTTCTCAGATACCGTCATTGCTTCTTCTCCAGGAAAAAGAAGTTCTCGAGTCGTAGACCTTCAACCTCCACATGACATTGCTCCATTATGCTTTCGCTCATTGCAGAAAATTCTCCAATGTTGCTTCTTGTAGGAGTAATACTACGTTTACTCTTTAATCTTACTATTTAATCCTACATCATGACATGACAAGTATTGATTGATGCAATTAATATAATAAATTATAGATAATTAAAATATGTTATTAATTAGATCAATTAATATTTAACACTTAGCATTATTCATGCTATTATATGCTTTAAAAAAAATTACATAATCACATATTCATATTGCATTATGGAAAATTGAAATCTGAAGGCACGTGGTTTGCACGTGTCATGCTGACTTGAAGACAAACTAGAGGAGTTGTAGAATGCGAATATCCTTCCAAATCATCAGTTTCTTTTCTCTCGAGAGCTTGATTTGTCAACAACTCAGTGAGTCCGTTCCGAGTCGACTCCATTTCGACGCGCCCGTCATCGCTAAAACCTCCTTATATCCTTCTTTTATTTTATTTTCTATAATCCCTGCAAGAAACCCGTCTTCCTCTCAGCTAGAAAGCCATACAGCGCTAATCCCTCTTTCTATCTCTGAAAATCTGAGCAGCGGATACAAATCTTGTCCTATTTTGTCTCTCCTTTTGCTGGGGTAAAAATCTCTCTGTATCCCTCTTTGTCTTTTCCTATTTTTTTCCCGAGGGTAGTTATCTATGTTATTTGGTGTATAAATTCGTTTCAAATTGCTTGGGTTCTTTCTTGATTTCGATTTCAGTTAGTACCCATTTTTCGCATCAATTGTAATACGATGTGGTTGTATTGTTGAAATAAGAAATTGGAGGCAATTCTTTGTTTGTCTTAGTTTTGTGTGTAAATCAGTGGAGGTTGTTGAACTTTCGATTGGGTTTCCTTTTTTTGATCCTTTTATCTAGCTATATACCAATTGGCTTACTGGGTTTCTTATTTTTCTGAATTTTTTTGGGTATTGAAGACGAGTAATATTGATGATTGAGGAGGAAATTTGAGCATCATGAATGATTCATCTTCTTCCATACAATTATCTTGAGCTTCTTTTTTTCTATGGCAGTGTTCTTTATTCATGTTTTCTTTGTCGCATAGAAATATGGAAGAACTTGTGAGCGATGTATCATCATTTTAACATTGCTATTCAAGAAGTAACTCTAATCTGAATGAAGATCTGTTATGGTGCTTGAATCTTTTTACAAGAGAGATCTGAACATTTGGAGTTGATGTAATATTCAATTTTTTCTGGTGTGATGATGAAACTTTTCTTTTATCGAGTTAATTTACAATACGCTGTAGGTATTTTTTTTTTTTTTCCTGGCATCTGCCCTTTTGCCTGCACATATAAATCTTGTTTATCTGATCTAACATTTAGTTGTTAAGAAAGTTCATTGCACTTTGAGATTGGATGATACTTGAAAGTGGTCTTTCAACGTGTGGCTGTTGTGTGTGCACAAGTTCGAAGGTGTAATTTACTGGAAATCGAATTCTTGTAATGTGCGAGGAAAAAAGGAAACTTCAAATAAGCAAATCGAACAATGTTATCTTTATTTTTGTGTGTCTATCAATGTAGATGTCAAGAATTTTAATCACGTCTCTGACCTTGCCATTAACTAACTCCTAGTAGAGCACTCTTGACTTGTAAATCCCTTCTATCCAATTGCTTGCTGTATTCCCTTATCCAGCAGGAAAAATTTAAGAGCGTTCGAAATATTTCCCGTCAATCTCCTCTCCTGTTTCGTTTGAATGGTTTTGTGACATTATTTAGTATCTAATAAAGTAATTGGATAGTGTCAGTCTGGTTTTTTATCTCCTTTGAACTTGTTTAAATCAAGTTTTACCTTTGAACTTGTTTAAATCAAGTTTTAAATTCATTACAAGTTTCTAATGCTTCCTCATTTTGATATCTTTCTTGCCGTTTCAGATTTGGTGCCTAATTTGTAGGAACCAGTTAGAGGCCAAGCACCTTATATCGAAATCAGATGAACATTGAATATTATGTCTGGATTGATTGAAGGTCTCCCCGACGCAGTTGCTCTTCAGTGCCTTGCACGTGTACCTTTCTACCTCCACCCCAAGCTAGAGCTTGTTTCTCGCTCCTGGCGAGCTGCTATTCGAAGTCGTGAATTTTTTAGAACAAGAGACGAGATTGGCTCATCCGAAAACTTATTATGCACCTCTGCATTTGAGCCCGAGAATTTATGGCAGATTTACGACCCGATCCACGATCTTTGGATGACTCTCCCAGTGCTTCCCTCAAAAGTCAGCCATCTTGCACACTACGGTGCAGTCTCCACTGCAGGAAAGTTGTTTGTTCTTGGCGGCGGGAGTGAGGCCGTTGACCCATTGACAGGAGATCAAGCTGGAAACTTCGCGACCGATGAAGTTTGGTCGTACGATCCGGTAATGCGGCAGTGGATCCTGCGTGCATCTATGTTGTTGCCTCGTGCTATGTTTGCCTGCTGCGTATTGGATGGGAAGATCATTGTTGCCGGTGGGTTCACCACTTGCCGGAAATCGATTTCCAAGGCTGAAATGTATGACCCGGATAAGGATGTGTGGATTCCGATACCGGACCTCCATCACACGCATAATTCGGCATGTACTGGCGTCGTGATTGGGGGAAACGTCCATGTCTTGCACAAAGGATTATCGACCGTACAAGTTCTCGACAATGTAGAGCTTGGATGGAGAGTTGTCGATTATGGTTGGCTTCAAGGTCCGATGGCTGTTGTTCATGACTCGCTCTATGTTTTGAACCATGGACTTGTATTGAAGCAGGATAGAAACTCAAAAAAAGTCATGGCTTCGGCTTCTGAAATTCGTCGGAGAATTGGATTTGCGATGATTGGTTTGGGAGACGAAATATACATCATCGGTGGAATCATGGGACCAGATCGATGGAATTGGGACATTAAGCCAATGTCTGACGTAGATGTTCTGACAATCGGGGGAGGAGAGAGATCAACTTGGCACCGAGCAGCACCGATGACGAGATGCCGGGGAACCATTCTTGGGTGTACTCAGTTGAGAATTTAGGCGTTAGTTCTATCGAGTTTTTCTGCCGGATTGCAGGAATTATGCACCTTGTAAGGTCGTGATCTCTAAAAGTGGAAAGAAAGAAATGAACTTTGTGAATTACTGTCCTGAATGATGATGCTCTGTTTTGGATCTTTGAATCAAACATAGTTTGTTTTGTCTGAAAATTCTTTGCTCCAGTTCTTTGAGGCCTTGTACTGATGGATAAAAAGAAGTCTAAATTACGATTTATACCCTAAATTTAAAGTTATTTACAAATTGTACTTTAAATTGTTTGTAAATAACTTATTTAAATTGTTTATGATAAAGTTAAAAAAAAAACCTCTTAAGCAATGTGAGTAATGACAAATTGATCTTTCAACTAATTTCGTTAACAATTCAATCCTTAGTTTAATTTTTCATTAAAATTTAGGGTGGACGTTCGGATATATAAGAGTTGGAAAAAAATTTCGGGAGCTGATTTTCGAGATTCAAGACGGACAACCCGAAATGAAAGAGTGAGAAAACTGGGCGCAGACGACCTCAGGAGCAAGCAAACGGCCTATCCAAACTCTCGCTCTTATTTTCGGACGCTTGCCATCAATGTTAACGGAAATCAAATAGAAGACAACTTTGTTAACGTATAATAATTTAGGGTTAATTTGTTAGTAAAATTAATTTAAGGGTCTATTTATCAGTGTCCATTATTTAAGAATTTTTTTGAATTTCATCCAATAGTTTATTAATTGTGACAAATATTTGTATAAGATAAAATAATAAATCCTTGACATTAACTAATAAAACACGTCAATTTAAATTAATTTTGTGATTGGAAATCGCCATGTCGTCTGACGCCGTTTTCAATCAAGTGGGCCCCACTACTTCACCGCTCCCGTGCAAGTCGCTCATTTCGCTGTTTTAAGTGGGGCCCGTTAAGGAGCATACGTTGTTGATAAATTGGGTTTGGGGCCCACTTTCAAAGTGGTGGGTCCCAAGCATTGCCTAAAACTAATTATCAAAATGATTCGCGACTTTCAAGGGGACCAACCATTGTCCCGGCCCCACAACCCATACCTTATTTTTTCTTTTTTTTAAAATAATTTTTAATTATTATTTATAAATTTATTAAATTATGTTTAATTATTTACGTTAAGGCCGTAAGTGTCACGATCTTATTCTTTTTTTTATAAATATTAATTTTATTAAAATATTAAATTTGATTTTTGTGGGACCCCCAGATTTAATTATTTAACTGATAAGTTGTCAATAAATAATGGAAAATAGTTTATTAAAAAAAAATGAAAAGTGAAAAGATAACAAACACATCGGGCAAGGAAACAATTATTTATATTCCAACAACTTCACTTAATTTATATTAATTTATGTGACGAAAATTATGAGTTATGAGTTGTACTTAATCATTGATTACTATGCGTTACCTAACTTTGATTAGGCCCTGAATTGACTTTCAAACATAATAGTGATCCCTTAATACTATATTCTAAATAATACCTCTTATTTATTTTGGTTGAAAATCTTCTTCATTGAGTTGTTTTTAGTAAAATAATAATACACTCATTTGAAATAATTCGCTCAAGTAACTTTTATGTGTATGTGTAACGTTACATTTTGTTTCTAATCCTACACCTGATGATAATATATCACAAATTATTAAAATAAGTCATTAATTATATTAATTAATGTTTGTCACGTTAGATTATGTGTCAAAATATAATTAATAATTTATTTTAATTATTTATAATTTATTAAATTAATTAATGTTAGTGTAAGAATTAAAGATTATAAATAGAGAGTATATATATATATATTATAATAAAATTAGATGAATAAATTTTTATGCAGTGAATGTACCTCCTACGAAAACAACCAAATATAAGACGCGAAATAAATTTAAAAAAAAAATCAATTCAACATCATTTAGAATTTATTAATTGCAGAAAATTGCATTAAAACCTCTGAAAATTTTAAATTATTAACTTGGGTCAAAGTTTGAGTTGAACCATCTTCGTTTGTGTAAAAATATTTTATGGTAATAATCAATTTAAACTTTTAAATATGTGATTTTTTAAAAATACTCCTTAAAGTACCAAATTTAACAAACTAAATCTCAAACTATCTAAAATTTAACAACCAGACCTTGCCGAAACCCCGATTTCCAAAAACGGGGGGCTATTTTAATTTTTCACCTAAAACGGGGGGCCGGTTTAATTTACCAGCCCCCCGTTTTGTCATGTAGGAAATGGGAGTTGATGTGGGGGTGGAGACCCCTCCTTAAACGTGCAGTGCACGTGCATTTAAAATGGGGTCCGTTTCTAGAATCTAGCCCTCATTTTTTGTTATTGTCGGTAACTTCAGTCACAGGCCAATAGCAATGGATAAAATGAGGTCTCGTATTCCCAAATCGAGACCCCATTTTCTGTTATTGCCCGTGACTGTGACTGAGATGGAGAAAACGGGGGGGTTTCACGGAACGGCCCCTTGTTTTCTCCATTATTTACTGATAACGAGGGATCGTTTTCTAAAAGGGGAGACCGATTTATGAAATTATATAAGGAGTCGGCCCTCTATTTTTCACCACCGACTCTTGAAAATTCTACAAACTCTACACTATTTTCTTGTTCTCTCGTATTTTCTCTGTATTAGCGACATTGATGGATTCTGATTCAAGTAAATCGATTGATTTAGGCGAGACGACAATCTATGATACAAATATAGATTGGTATGCAGATGTCACGCTCATATATGGTGATCTTCGAGCATTCGATCACACAGAAGGTAACGAAGAAATAGAGGTGGATTCGACCTCGAAAACTCTAGACGATGAGCTTCGAACAGCGATCAACTCGAATGATGACGAGGTGGAAAGCATACCGATAATGGAAGAAATTTCGATGGGTTTTTGTTTTGCAGAAAATATAGTTCATTAAGTGAAATTAAAGATGAAATAATAGATTATGCACTGAAAAATGATTATGAGATCAAATTCACTAAAAGAGAATCTCAGCGACTGACGGCAGTCTGCAAAGACGGATGTGATTGGCAATTGCATGCTTCGAATATGCAAAACAAGCTTACATTTCAAATAAAGAGTTTCACCGATTATGATAATTATGCAAGGAAAATGGAGAATCGACACGCTACTGCAAAAAGAGTGGCAAATAATTATTTAAATAGGTTCAAAAGTCAACCTACGTGAGAAATTCCTTCCATTATCGAGACAGTGAAGAAGGATTTTAATGTGAACATTACACCGAGTCTTTCAAGAAGATTCAATGATTGGCGAGATCAAATTCACTAAAAGAGAATCTCAGCGACTGACGGCAGTCTGCGAAGACGGATGTGATTGATGATTGCATACTTCGAATACGCAAAACGAGCTTACGTTTCAAATAAAGAGTTTTACCGATTATGATAATTATGCAAGGAAAATGGAGAATCGACACGCTACTGCAAAAAGAGTGGCAAATAATTATTTAGATAGGTTCAAAAGTCAACCTACGTGAGAAATTCCTTCCATTATCGAGACATTGAAGAAGGATTTTAATGTGAACATTACACCAAGTCTTGCAAAGAAGTGAAACTCAAAAACTTAATGATGGAATGAGGGACGAACAATTCAAGCTACTGCATTCGTACGCAACAAACATGCTTAGATCAAATCCAGATAGCACATTGAAAATACATGGTTACTTGGTGGGCTCTGGCCAGAATCAAACATGTGTATTTGCAATAATATACATGTGTATAGCTGCTTGCAATGTGGTTTTGCTGCAGTATGGTAGACGTATTATCTGTTTGAATGGTTATCATCTGAAAGGTTCGTATCCCAGCCAATTACTCATAGCCGTCAGTATTGATGACAACGATGAAATATTTGCAGAGACTCATGGACCTGGTTTTTGCAAATATTGAAGTAAAACTTAGACACTCAAGATGGATACAGATAGACAATTGTGTCGGATCAACAAAAGATATAATGCATTTACGGCGTTGAATCGCATCTGATATTGTTTATTGTACTGCTTATTTAGTAGTGTAATTGTACTGTGTAAGGAAGTTTTGTCTAGAAGACTGGATTTTAAGTAGGACCATTTGTGACCCCTCCAGCCTTTATTGGGAACTTATTTGGAAAGGTAATTCTATCTAAGAGATTATCCAGTACAGTATTTGTAACGACCCCTTTTCCCAGCAAGATATTGTCCGCTCTGAGGATTGGGTCGTAGCCCAATATCCTTCCCTCATGGCTTTGTTTGGCGAGGACTTCCCAGTCGGTCATCCAATTTGGTACTACTCTCGTCGAAGTACTTTTAACTTCGGAGTTCTTATGGGATCCGTTGCCAATTGTGCTCCAAAACGCGTCTTACTATTTTGGGAGGGTCTCTTTACATATGTTTCATTTTCACAAACTTCCCCAAGCGATGTGGGATTGTGACGACCCCACATTACGACCTACCCCCTTCACCGGCCTTTTTCCCGCGTAGACGCACCGCCATCCGGGTCCGGATCTAGTATACGGGTCAGTCGTGCACATATGGTTCATCACAATCACCCTCCCTCGGGGGCCCAACGTCCTTGTTGGCCACATATCCGGTTGGGTACAGGCTTTGATACCATTTGTAACAACCCTTTTTCCTAGCAAGATATTGTCCGCTCTAGGGATTGGGCCGGAACTCAATATCCTCCCTTCACGACTTTGTTTGGCAAGGACTTCTTAGTTGGTCACCCAACCTGGTATTACTCTCGCCAAAGCACTTTTAACTTCGTAGTTCTTATGGGATCCATTGTCAATTGTGCTCCAAAACGCGTCTTACTATTTTGGGAGGATCTCTTTACATATGTTTCATTTCCACATACTTCCTCAAGCGATGTGGGATTGTGACGACCCCGCATTACGACCTACCCCCTTCACCGGCCTTTTTCCCTCGCGGACGCACCACCATCCGGAGCCGGATCCAGTATCCGGACTCTAGTCATGCCATAGGGTCATCCAATCACCCCTCCCTCGGGGCCCAACGTCCTTGTTGGCCACATATCCGTTGGGTACACGCTCTGATACCATTTGTAACACCCATTTTCCCAGCAAGATATTGTCCGCTCTGAGGATTGGGTCGTAGCCCAATAATCCGCCCTCCAGCTTTGTTTGGCGAGGACTTCCCAGTCGGTCACTCAACTTGGTACTACTCTCGTCGAAGTACTTTTAACTTCGGAGTTCTTATGGGATCCATTGTCAATTGTGCTCCAAAACGCGTCTTACTATTTTAGGAAGGTCTCTTTAACTATGTTCATTTTCACATACTTCCCCAAGCGATGTGGGATTGTGACGACCCCACATTATGACCTACCCCCTTCACCGGCTTTCCTTTCCGCGTAACGCAGGACCGCCATCCGGTCCCCCGTCTAGTTACGGTCGTCGGTGCACGATAGGTTCATCACAATCACCCTCCCTCGGGGCCCAACGTCCTTGTTGGCCACATATCCGTTAGGGGTGGGTACGTCTTTTATACCATTTGTAACGACCCTTTTCCCAGCAAGATATTGTCCGCTCTAGGGATTGGGCCGGAAATCATATCCTCCCTTCACGACTTTGTTTGGCAAGGACTTCGTAGTTTTGTCACCCAACCCTGGTATTACTCTCGCCAAAGCACTTTTAACTTCGGAGTTCTTATGGGATCCATTGTCAATTGTGCTCCAAAACGCGTCTTACTATTTTAGGAAGGTCTCTTTACATATGTTTCATTTTCACATACTTCCCCAAGCGATGTGGGATTGTGACGACCCCGCATTACGACCTACCCCCTTCACCGGCCTTTTTTTCCCTCGCGGACGCACCACCATCCGGAGCCGGATCCAGTATCCGGACTCTAGTCATGCCATAGGGTCATCCAATCACCCCTCCCTCGGGGCCCAACGTCCTCGGTGCTACATTTCCAGTTGGTCACGCTCTGATACCATTTGTAACACCCATTTTCCCAGCAAGTATTTGTCCGCTTCTCGGAAGTGGGGTTCGTAGCCCAATAATCCGCCCTCCAGCTTTGTTTGGCGAGGATTCCCAGTCGGTCACTCAACTTGGTACTACTCTCGCCGAAGCACTTTTAACTTCGGAGTTCTTATGGGATCCATTGTCAATTGTGCTCCAAAACGCGTCTTACTATTTTAGGAAGGTCTCTTTAACTATGTTCATTTTCACATACTTCCCCAAGCGATGTGGGATTGTGACGACCCCACATTATGACCTACCCCCTTCACCGGCTTTCCTTTCCGCGTAACGCAGGACCGCCATCCGGTCCCCCGTCTAGTTACGGTCGTCGGTGCACGATAGGTTCATCACAATCACCCTCCCTCGGGGGCCCACGTCCTTGTTGGCCACATATCCGTTAGGGGTGGGTACGTCTTTTATACCATTTGACGCAACCTTGTCCTAGCAAGATATTGTCCGCTCTAGGGATTGGGCCGGAACTCAATATCCTCCCTTCACGACTTTGTTTGGCAAGGACTTCTTAGTTGGTCACCCAACCTGGTATTACTCTCGCCAAAGCACTTTTAACTTCGTAGTTCTTATGGGATCCATTGTCAATTGTGCTCCAAAACGCGTCTTACTATTTTGGGAGGATCTCTTTACATATGTTTCATTTCCACATACTTCCTCAAGCGATGTGGGATTGTGACGACCCCGCATTACGACCTACCCCCTTCACCGGCCTTTTTCCCTCGCGGACGCACCACCATCCGGATCCGGATCCAGTATACGGGCTAGTCATGCACATATGGGTCATCACAATCACCCCTCCCTCGGGGGCCCAACGTCCTCGTTGGCTACATTTCCAGTTGGGTACACGCTCTGATACCATTTGTAACGACCCATTTTCCCAGCAAGATATTGTCCGCTCTAGAGATTGGGTCGTAGCCCAATATCCTCCCCTCACAGCTTTGTTTGGCGAGGACTTCCCAGTCGGTCACTCAACTTGGTACTACTCTCGCCGAAGCACTTTTAACTTCGGAGTTCTTATGGGATCTGTTGTCAATTGTGCTCCAAAACGCGTCTTACTATTTTAGGAAGGTCTCTTTACATATGTTTCATTTTCACATACTTCCCCAAGCGATGTGGGATTGTGACGACCCCACATTATGACCTACCCCCTTCACCGACCTTTTTCTCTCGCGGACGCACCACCATCCAGGTCCGGATCTAGTATACGGGTCAGTCGTGCACATATGAGTCTCACAGTATTTTTTGAGAATTATCCTGATCAGTACTCTCCACGTTTTATAGTAGCGGTATTATTACTATTGTTCCCACCAATTTTATTATTTGTTCAACACAAATATTGAGGCGCTGTGAGCATTATATTGTTTTATGTTGACTCTGTTTTTCTTTCTAATATCAGAGTTTAGTGTCTGCTGTGAAGGATGAATTATGTTTAGCCGAACAACGCTACTGCCTCCTGCATATGTACGCAAATTTCAAAAATCAATTTCGGGACAGAACGTATAGAGATGCAATGTAGAATGTAGTCAGGGCAACCACAAGTTATTATTTCAATATAGAAATGAGGAAACTGCGTCATATTAACCCGGATGCCTATGCATGGCTTTGACGAATAGAGCCTAGCTATTGGGCTGGTCATGCGTTTTCCTCGATTTCCAAGTGTGAAATGGGCTTGAACAATTTATGTGATTCATTCAATGCAGTTCTATTGCCGGGCAAGAACAAACCGATCCTTACCATGTTCGAGATGATCCGAAATTGCTTGATGACTCAGATAGTGAAAAAGTATGAGAAGTTGACCTCCTCAATGGATTTTTTGTGTCTGCAAATAAAAAAGAAGCTTGGGAAGCTAGAACGTGCGGCTCTAAATTGGAGCCTTATGTTTGCGGGAGTTAGACGATTTGAGGTTAGCAACGACAACAAACAATACATTGTCGACATGAATGTTGATGTGTGCAACTGTAACAGGCGAGAGCTTATTGGAATCTCGTGTGTCCATTTTATTCTGTGCATGCATTTCTTGAGAGTAGCGCCGAAAAATTACTTGCATCTATATTATCACCAGACAATTTACTTGCAAATGTACTCAAACTATATTTAGTCCCTTAACGGCCAACAAATGTAGTTGTGCATCGGAGATGTGGCCTCAATATTTCCGCCCATAAGACAATGCTAACTAGGTAGGCCGAAGAAGACAAAAATGTGAGATGTCGATGAGCTGCCAAGTTCGACAATTAGTATGAATAACTCAACGATGTCTTATCGTATATGTTAGCGACAGAGGCATAATAGTCGCACTTGTCCTAACAGAGGATCCTCTTCAGGCGCTGCTTCTGATTCTATTTTCCAAGACACATTTATGGGGTTCTATACATTTGAAGGGACGCAGATACATTTCGCTCATAATGACACTCACATTCTTTTTGTTTACTATAGTTTTCATTATGTACATGAATCTTCGACATGCAGCAAAAATTAATGAATATTCGGGATGTAATTTATGGATTTATTTTAATATTTAATTTATATCCAAGGTGAAAGGTGTAATATATGAATTTATTTTAATACTTAATTTATTATTACTGTAATGTGTAACATATGTATTTATTATAATTTGTAATGTGTAATATATGTATTTATTTTAATGTTTGATTTATTATTATTGTAATGTGTAATTTATGGATATAATATAATCTATAAATTCTTTATATAATATAGGGTAAAAATCAATTTAAACCCCAAGCTATGAGGTTTTTTTTAAAAGCACTCCCTAAAATGCCAAATAATATTGGATTTATTTGAAAATTTTACCACATGTTTACTACATCAAAGAAAAATAATCTGAAAATTTTTGATATTTTCTAACACTTGTACGATTGTAATTTTAGTTAATTATTTTGTAAAATAGACGTAAAACAATTACAATAAATCTTACAAGTGTTAGAAAATCACGAATATCGTTTGATATTTTTTTTAATTAATTTATAAAATAAAGAATGAACTAGGGGTATTTAAAAAATATCAAACAATATTGAATTTAGTTGAAAATATTTTTACATTTTCACCACATCATGGAAAGATAATTTGAAAATTTTCCCGATTTTTCAACATTTGTATGATTTATTATAATTATTTTACGTCTATTTTAGAAAATAATTAACTAAAATTACAATAAATTGTACATTTATTGGAAAATCACAAAAATTTCAAGATTATCTTCCCATGATGTGATAAAATTTTCAAGTAAATCCAACATCATTTAGTTTTTTTTTTTAAATTAATTTATACAATTTATCATTTGGGTTTAAATTGATTATTATCATATATTATAATATGTAATTTAGTGAGATAAAATTGAAAAAATAGACAGAGTTTCGTTTGTTTGATGACTCTTTCATCGCTATCTTCAAATAATTTCTGCATATTCAAATCACAATTGTATACCCAACCGCTAGATCCAGATAATTATTATGTCCAACCATTTAGTAAAAGCGTTTAGTAAAGTACAACTATACAGAAAGTATGGTTACATACAAAACCTAAAGTTACAAACAAAAAGTACAGTACATTAAATTAAAAATAAAACATAAACTACCCTACGGTGGTGGGACATCGTCGTCAATGTCAGCGATCCAACGCGAGAAGTTAACACTCAGCTTTATATGTGACATTCTGACCTCATCCATTCTATTCGCGATGAACTCCATCCTCTGGTCCCCTCCTAGCCCACCTCTCCTCCATCCTCTGCTCCATCATGGCCAACTTCCGGTCCATCCTAGCCCACCTCTTCTTAATCTTCTGCGCCATTATGACCAACCTCGGGTCTATCCTCTCCCACCCAATAGCCTCCTAGGGCCTCCTAAGGGGACAATTGCACTGTCGTGGCGTCCTCCATGGGAACATCGCCTGCTGATGTGGAGGCCCCCTGATCGTACTTGAACACCCAAGTTTCGTCAACTTCAACTAGGGCCATCCAAGTCAAATAAAGCCTATCAAATACATCGACGGATCTCAGTGCTCTCCTCGGCTCTCCCAGCTTTACCTGAATCCCAACTCGCTCGACGATCTTCTAAATTAATGTGTTGTACACCAAATTCTTATTGGATGTCCTACCTATCTCGAGCATGTGACCTAAAATCAAGTACCCAGGGTCAAACCTCCTGCCGCTGTATAGTTTCTCCATCACATACAAATTCATGCAGCTCACTAGATCTCTATATCCATCGCGAGGTAAAATGGTGTGGGTTATCATATTGTGAATAACTCGACTTTTGAGGTTTAAGTCCTTCGATCTTGGTTTCACGAACCCGACGATGTTAGAATTGCGGTGAATTGTCCTGAGGAACTCGAGTCCCTCTGCCAATCTGAAAAATTCACAGTCTTGATGGACGTGGTAGTATCTGTCCACGTCCATCCCTCCTGCAGAAAACCTGATAATTTCATTAATCGCATCTGTAGTGTGGCCATCTCTGTACCAATTACGTACGTCTTTAGCGTCTCAAACCTCCCAGAAGCGTTCAAGTTCGCATAAAACAAACGAACAATTTTGTCGCAGTTATCACCCTTCATTTCGTACACTCCGTGCAAGCGAACATATCCTGGATCTCGAACGACTCCCAATCTTTAAAATTGGCAATCTTCTCATAAATCATCAATCGACTCGACATACCCTGGTCAAACCGATCTTGACACAATTGATTTCAAAATTTATTTGATAAATACCCAGTTACCGCTAACGGCGTTTATGATGGACTTATTTGTAACGGGGTAACCTTTCATTTGAAGACAATTTTTTTTTCTTTATTTTTTTTTTTTGGGGGGGGGGGGGGGAGGGGTGGTGATTCATATAAATTAATTTCATATAGATTAATTCCCTATATCTAATGTTAATGTACATAGTATCCCAATTCTATTTCTTTGCTTCATCTATTGATTTCATTTATGTTTATCTTGATTCTAATCAATCTCGATTCATTTCAATATAAGTAGGGGTGGACAAAAAAACCGAGAACCGGACCAGAACCGATGGTTTGGTCCGGTTTTGGTCGGTTTTGAGAAGGTAAAAAATGCTATTCGGTTTTGACAAAGACAGAACTGAACTTTTCGGTTCGGTTCTCGGTTTTAATGACACAAACCCGTAAAACCGAACCTGGACCGAAACAGTAACTTACTGCCCATAACTTACCCAACCCTAACAATCGACTTGTTCTCATCTTCGCAATCGCAGACTCGCAATCGCCCTCGCCCTCGCCTTCTCTCATCTTCGCAATCGCCATCACCTTCTCTCATCTTCGCCCTCGCCATCGCCCTCGCCCTCGCCCTCGCCCTCGCCGTCTCTCTCCGTCCCTAGCCAGAGGGCCTCGACAGTGGATTAGGGATTCTCTTCTCAGCTTTCTATCTCTGTCGCCGTTGGAGCACCTCGACAGTGGATTAGGGATTTTATTCTCTCGCTCTTGTCACGCCTCTGCTAGGTTTTCGCATTCTCTTCTCCTTTAATTTTAGGGCATTATTTGGATTCCAAACCTAAAATCTGTTGGATTTTTTAGGCTTTGTCTTGATCTTTCTCATGTAGCTTTTTTTTTTGTCTTTAATCATGGATTCAGAAGCTTGCTATTTTTGTATGTGTTTTTTGTACTTTGAATCGTATTGTTCATTTATCTTCCCTGAGATTTTAGATTGTTGAGCATTATGCTAGGTCTTTTGTTCGTTTTTTTTTTCTTAGTTGCACCGTGGAACTCGCTTGCTGAATTTGCCTTAAAAAAATTATTGCTTTCTTTGCATTTCACTTTCGGTGAATACTTCTTTTGATTTGTTTGCTTCACTGGTCACCGTTCGATTTTGGCATCTGAGTTGGTTGTAGGACAAAAATTAAATTTTTTTTAACAAAATTGGGAAAATCAGAACCGGACCAGAACCGAAACCGAAATTCTGGTCCGGTTCTGGTTTGGTCCTTAAAAAAATTTTGATGGTACCGGTCCTAAAAATTGAAAACCGAATATTATTGGTCCAGTCCTAAATTTTCTCAAAACCGGACTGGACCGGACCACGTACACCCTTAAATATAAGTAACAATTTTTAAAATTCAATTAGATTGACTACAAAAAGTAAAGAACAAGGGAAATCTATTGGTAATAGATCGAATAAAAAAAAAGAATTTTGATAGAGACAATTTTCAAAAATAGGGGGGGCATTTTTTTTGTGGAATTTAGAAAAAAAAAAAAATCAATTTTGGGATTATGGTCGATTTAGGGCTCGATTTTCTCGAATAGTGGATAATATTGGTCGAAACTAATTAGGGATAGAGAAATCAACACAAAATGGTTGAATTTTGGAGTGAAATGGTTGGATTTTAGGGTTCGAAAATCGAGTGGGCATTTCTTATATACAATCGAGAATTGGTCCCCTGATTTGGAAATCGGTTTTCTGTTTTGATTCTAATTTTAAAACTGGGGCCTGTTTGCAAAAAACGTTCTCCTGTTTTCAAGAACAATTGTAAAACGGGAAACCGTCTCTGTAAAAACGGCCCCTCATTTTATCCATTATTGTTGGCCTGTGACTTCCGATTCTCGAAACATACCTCCATTTTAAATGCACATGCACCGCACGTTTAAGGGGTGGTCTCCACCCCCCACATCAACCCCATGTTTCCTATGTGGCAAAATGGGGGCCTGATAATCGGTCCCCTGATTTGGAAATCGGTCTCTCGTTTTGAGCCTAATTTTAAAACGGGGGCTGTTTTCGAAAAAAGGTCCCCCGTTTTAAAGAGCAATTGTAAAACAAGGGATCGTCTCTGTAAAAACGGCCCCCCGTTTTATCCATTACTGTATGCCCGTGACAACAAAAAACGGGGTCTGATTCTGGAAATGGACCTCCGTTTTAAATGCATATGTACCGCACGTTTAAGGAGGGTTTCTACCCCACATCAACCTCATATTTCCTATGTAGTAAAACGGGAGCCGATAAATTAAATCGGCCCTTCCTTTTATGCAAAAAAATGAAAACGCCCTCCGTATTTTGAAATCGGGGTCACGCCAGAATTTGACTTGTTAATTTTTAGATAGTTTGAGGTTTATCTATGTAAATTTGATACTTTATAGGAGGTTTTAAAAAAATCTAATAGTTTAAGCTTTAAATTGGTTATTATTTAATATTTTAAATAATCCCTATCAATGATTTCATGAAAGCAACTTATTTAAATACTAAAAAAATCAGTTTTGAAAATAAAAACTAACGCAGAAAACAGATTTACAGATAAATAATTTATAATTTTGGATTCGAGCAGAAGGATCCATCAGCTAGTAGGAGATCCAAGACGAATTGCCTGAGAGTGAGTGCGTTGATTGTCTCGACTCATAACTGCAGAGTTGCAGAAGCTTAACTCAGATCAGAAATGGCGGTTCAGACGACAATGAATGAGAGAATGAAGACAAATTTCTGGAAGATGATGATATCAGCAATAGCATGAATGAGGCTAAGCTACCCCATGAGAAGACAGCAATGCATCACTACCAATAATAGAGATAGAGAGGGAGAGGAGGGAGAGAGAGAGGGTATTCTTTAATTTTAGAGAGAGATTGAAGAAAAATATTAAATTGAAAATTAGTAGATAATGAATTTAGATATAGATGTTTTCTTGATGTTTGTCTTTATAAACCAAACCCATATCCAATTGTTTGTTCATCTCCTTTCCCCTCTCTCGCAATAATCCAGTCGATTTGCAGGCTTTTGTAGTTGAATAAGTAGCCAAAAAATTGAAACCCATTTGCCAAAAGTTGCTTTAATGGATTCTGTCTGAGGAACCAGAGGATCAAGATACAGTTCTTCTACTACAAATGGCGGAAAACCCTCTAGTTCACGTGGGTTTCCCGCCACTTCTTCTGGTTTCTGAAGAAAGGAAGTCTGCTGGATTGTAATGGAGGCTACGGAGGTGTGGGAGGAGGCATCGTGTCGTCTTTCAGAGAAACACTCTTTTGATTTTTGAGCTTCTGAAACAATCCATGGCGGTTTTTGGTAGCCATTAAAGGTATTTTTTTTTTTTTTTTTTGTTCCTTCTTTTGCTGCTACTGTCTTCGATCCAATCTTTGATTTATTTTTGCTTCCACTTTTTAGCGGAGCTATCGAACTTAGCTTTTAGTGCGAGTTATGTTGAGGAACAGATCAAGGGCAGTGACCAAGAAGCAACCTCTAATGGCGGATCATGCCTCTCAATCTCAGTCACAGTCATCTCCGATTCAAAATTATCCGAATTCCACCGTCGCATCCTTCTTCGATTCTCCGAGGTTCAGGGCTTTTCCCGGCAAGGCTCTGTTCGAAACTGAATCTGTATTGAGCCCTACCTCAATCCTCGACCCCAAACCATTCTCTGCTTTCAAAAACCCGTTCTCCGGCGACGGCAACGGACCCAAATCACCAAGAAATTTCTCAGACAACAAACACTACTCGAAAAACTCAGATTCAGACGGCATCGGTCTTGCTCTCATCAGCAAACCACCCTTCGAAGGGAAGGTTTTGTTCGGCGCGAATCTGAAAATTCAAATCCCTCCTCTTTCTTCCTCGATTTCTCCATCTGGGTCGCCCAGTTCTGGGTCGTTGTTAAATGGGTCTTCTAATTCCGCCATTATAACGAAAACTTCTTCTCCTTCTTCGTCTCCCAAAGCTGTCGAGTTCATCTCTGTGAGTGAAATGAAGCTTTCTGAAGAATACACCTGCGTTATCTCCCATGGACCTAATCCTAAAACCACTCATATATTTGATAATTGCATCGTGGAAAGCTTCTGCGCTTTCTCCGATCAACTAAATCCACTCTCCAAAAGTTTCCTCAGTTTCTGCCACACATGCAAGAAGGATCTCGAGCAGAACAACGATATCTTCATTTACAGGTCATCTTCGTCTTCGTCTTCGTCTTCATCGAAAAGTTGAAATGAAATCTGAACAGAATTTCCATTGATTTGCAGAGGGGACAAAGCTTTTTGCAGCGCAGAATGTCGCCACCGTGAAATGATCTTAGATGGGCTGGAGAATTCAGACTTTTTCTGATTCCTTCCTGGGTTTTGTTCTTTTCTCGATTCAGAGCTCTTCTGCAATTTTCCAATTCTTGCATATAATTTGGAGGTGGTAGATTTTGCAGAACATTATAGTCAGTTCATTATTTTCTTTTTTCTTTTTTTTTTTCTTTTTTTCCCTCATCTGCAGATATAATAGATTATCAGAGAGGAGACTGTAGAGTTTCTGTTCTTATGTTCGATTAATAATAACCTTGATCTCATCTTGGCTGATTTCTCATTTCTGCAATTAAACTCTTGAGAATCGAACATCTAATAATCGAAAAAAAGAAAGTGAACCCAGAAAAACTGGGATTCTAAAATTGAAGTAGAAATCTTTTTCGTGCAAAAATCAGATAAATCAGAAATAAATCTACAATTGAGTTTTATAATTTAAATATTAAAAAATATAAAATTTTAATTTTGATATTTGGGTCACGTACAAACATTTAATATTTCCAAGTCTAACAACCACATTATTTTTAATAATAAAGTACAAGATATAAAGCTCGTGTCACTTTCCTAATCAATAATGGATAGGGCATGTAATTGTCTAAGCCTATGACCAAAAAAGTTGGCTAAAATAATGTACCAGTCCAAAGCATTTAGCCTCTTTTTGTATCCATCATCGTTGTAGACAGGACAGATGCTGCAAGAATATCCATCATCGTCTTTGTCCTCTTCCTTTTCTCTTTTCAAAAACAAACCCTAAATACAAGGCCAAAAAATTTCAACTGTGGGTACGTCAAGATCCTTACGTTATTTTATCTTGGGTTTACCTCCAAAAACAACGAAATTTGGTGTTAGATATCAACAAGAATGAGCGAGAGGCTTAATTTGATTGATTCTTGAATGTTCACAGTCGGGGTTTCATTACTATTCAATTCGTAAATAATTTAGGGTATTTGAAATAAATTGAAAACTAGGAGAGTCTTCGGTTTTTGTGGTCCAAATAATTAGTCGTTAAGTAGAGATGGGTTATGATTAAGAGTCTTAAGACGTTGATCGAAGTTTGTTAAAATGAGAAAAATCCAATCCGCCATTGATGCACCAGAGCTTAAAAACTGTTCAGTGTAGAGTCAGGAGAGCAACGAGAGAGAGAGTCGCTATTCTGCTGCCATGGGAACCGACGGCGTCATTGTATCAAAAGCCATAGTCGCCGGCGACAGGGTCATCTCCGAATCTGTCCCGGCGGCCAATAAAAACTCCAACTTTTAGAAGAAGGAAAGTGATCAAACAAAGAAACTTTCCGATATTTATGGCTTATTATTTCCATGTTTACAAGGTTGTTGGCTGATATTTATGGCTAATTATTTAGATGACAGTAGTGTTAAAGTCGCACGCCATTAAAATCGGAGAAGCTCTAGAGACGATGACTCTTCTGGAAAAGAGCAATGAAATTATCCTCAGTGAAATACGCCACCCGCTCGTAGCGCTGACACTCAACCTCGATCGCAGCCAGCGAACCTCCGCTTGATTCCGGCAGGCCTCGACGGACTTCCAGTGGGTCTCGTTGGATTCCGGTGGAAGTTTTTTTCGTGGGCCGGAATATACAAAACCTATACCATTCTCTCAAAATCATAAGCTTGGTTTGCACTGTAACTCTAAAAATATGCTTTTTTTGAATAGAATAAAGTTGGACATTTGAAAAGATCATGTTAAAGAGACAGACAAACGTGACAATGTTTCGACCAGACGGATTCGATGAACTGGGCCGGTCGACTATGCAAACAAATGATAAAGCTTACAGCTAATAGCTGAGATCCTGCTTTCTCCAAAACATGCTTTGGTGTTTGGACGATGCATTATTTTATGATAATCTTTGTAATTATATTTCAAATATTAACTTAACTTTGAATGCGTAGTCTATTTTTTCCACCTCCTAATGTGATTTCTTACTTCATATTATTTGAGGCAGCGAAATATTAAGTTGAGTGCCATCATGTTTCAATGAAATGTCGATCGAGGGTTGTTAAATGAACTGTTAGAAATCGAGCACGAATTGAAAAAGAAAAACGTAGAAAACATAATATCGAGATTTTTGTGGAAAACACAGACAAATTAAAAGGCTAAGGCATACACTATCTCAAAAATATTAAGTTGAGTGACATCATCTTTCTATGAAGGTAGATCGAAGATTGTTAAACAAACAGTTAGAAATAGAGCACGAATTGAAGAAGAAAAATGCAAGAAAACAGACACTGAGATTTTTGTTGAAAACACTAACAGTAAAAAAAAAACCGAGAAATACACTATCTCAATTCATTATCTGTTTGAGGTAGTGAAATATTAAGTTGAGTGGCATCGTCTTTCCATGAAGGTCAATCAATGGTTGTTTATCGAATTAGTAGAAATCGAGAACTAATTGAAGAAGAAAATGAAAGAAATAAAACACCGAGATTTTTGCAGAAAACCCTAATAGAAAAAAAATAAGACTTACGCTATCTGAATTTCATGGTATAATAAATTTTTCAATCCTAACCTATATTTAAATCATTAAACTATAATCTTAATTGAGATATAAAATGTAGATCCAATTCTCCGTCCAAATAAAATTTGGGTCGCGCCACTTTGACCTAAAGTGCTTCAATGTAGTAAATTTAGAGAGAGAGAGGATCAATGATAATAGTTGGTATTGTTAAGTGCAGGAGGAGACATTACTGATTGTCCAGTCTGGTCTATCTCTAAAATGACTCCTAACCTAGACCTGTATCCTCCTTCATTAATTTGCTCTTATTTTAGAATAAAATATGCATGAAATTACTCCAAACCCATTATTGTTTGAAGCAGGTCTTAAAGACTATTCAATGTTGACTGATAGTATGATTTAAAGATGTTGGTTGGATAAGTCATAGGCCATCCAACTTTTATAGCACCCCCCACCCATGTGCTTTGATGGTTTGATCAATGCACTATAAGCTCGATTTTAATTGTCGTGAAGTGTTCGACAATAAGAAAGAATAATGTTACACTCACGCTATGTTTTCAAACTCTGGTTCATTTCACTTTTTTATCTTTCATTTTCTTTCTCTTTTTATTCTCTGTTTTCTTTTTCGAGAGAGTAGATTCTGAATTAGTGAGATTTTGAATAAGTATTTACACAATCTTCTTACGTCCGAAAAATTCATGAAATAATCATTCGAAGGAATTCAAAGAGAAGGTCTTGTAAACTTGGTGGAAGAAAAAAGGGACCCCCATCTCCGTCGTTTTAGCAAATAATGCCAAAAATTTTGAGTGAACATACTGACACCTGGCTAGATAAAGTTTTTGAGGGACGACAAAAGTGTAGTCTATTTACCGTCTGATCATGATCAGGAATATCATCGTCATGATCATCGTCTTTTCTGATCCATCATTTTCTTTCTTCATATTCAGTGCATATTCCCCCAATCTCACAATCAACCCAGCATAGACGTTCATAAATTTGCGTGACCACTGTGGTAACATATATCAAGTTTAGTGAGATTGGTCATGTTGATTACGTAGAATTTATAAATATCTTATACTATTTCAGAGTAATGTAAAAGTAAAATAAAAAAGGAAAATGCTACATTCAAACAATAGCGTAGGTGAACAATTAATCTCGATATTTAATCATTATATGATATTGTTCATTCAATTCATACATTGAACGCGACAAGACTTCGTGACACATCAAGATGATAAATTGAATTATTTTGGATAATGTATGAATGTCAAGGTTTACGTGGGCTCCGATAATTTGGAACTTTAAATCTAAGACAAATCTATCGAATGAGCATGTCTCGTAGTAAAACACTACTAGCAAATGCATTTATGTGAGAACAGATTTATGTTGTTAAGCTTCCTTACCTATTCGATAGCAATATTAGGTGTAACGACCATTTTTCTCAGTAAGATATTGTCTGCTCTGGGAATTGGACCGCAGCTCAATATTCTCCCCTCACGGCTTTGTTTGGCAAGCACTTCTCAGTCGGTCACCCAACCTGATACTACTCTCGCCGAAGAACTTTTAACTTCGGAATTAAATTGGAATCCGTTGTCAATCATGCTCCAAAACGCGTCTTACTATGATGGGAGGGTCTCTTTACATATGTTTCATTTTCATATACTTTCCTAAGCGATGTAGGATTGTGACGACCTCATTTTTACGACCTATCACCTTCCGGTTCGCCCGCACGGACGTACCGCCATCCAGATTCCGGTTCGTGCAGCCATCGTACACTTACTTACACATCTGGGTCATCACAATCACCACCCCTTGGGGGCCCAACGTCCCCGTTGGCCACATTTCCGGTTGGGTACAGGCTCTGAAACCATTTGTAACGACCCTTTATCCTAGTAAGATATTGTCTGCTCTAGAGATTGGGCCGTAGCCCAATATCCTCCCCTCACGGCTTTGTTTGACGAGGACTTCCCAGTCGGTCACCCAACCTTGTACTACTCTCACCAGATAGAGAGGGCACGTATGGCGATTAGACAGCCCTTTCTATCTACTGAGAGAAAAACATGTTTTACCAACTAAACAACCATGTTTGAACCCCACCCCATCGTGCCCGGGATTACGTGCATTCGTTTCTTTACATTAATTCATTTCTTTTTATAAAACAGTGCAGAAACCCATTTTCATGCCAATTTGAAAAAGTGTGATGCATGTACAGTTCATAATTAATATAGGAAACAAACAATAAATCTTAAAAAGACGCACCACAATCTAAACTCCTAAACTACCCAACCACTTACTTTACAACTACGAAGTTCATCAAAATCCTCGATAACATTATAACTCTTGGTGTAGGCCAAATCGGTCGTACAAAGTACAAAGACTTACCTCGCGTCCTTAGCACACCAAGCTCAGTCCACGAGCGTCGTTCACCTATAACATTTTACAACACACGACATTAAACCGAGCCTAAATCATCGAACTTTGAAAACTACGGAACTCCTAACTAAAGAAAATTTCCTAAAACTTTATTTTGACTCATTGAGACATTTCATCGAGCAATTTGTGCTCGTGAATCCTTAACCTCCATTAATGGAGTTTTCAAAACTTCCAACCACCCAAAATTCGCATTAATGACCATTAACTCGCCCAACTACTTCCAATGTTCATTAATACCTCCATCAAAATCATAATTAGGGCAAGCCTAGCCGTTTCTAACATAACCCGGCTATTTCACAAAAACCTTAAACGAAACCCTAACCGTTTAACTTTGCGAAAACCAAAATCTAACGTCCCATAAGCACAGAGTCTTACCTAGGGAGCGAAGATGGAGAAGAAACGTGAAGAATGAATCGTTGGAAATGAAGCATTGGTCGCCGGAGAGGAGAATCGCATGAGAGGGAAGAAATCGCCAAAGAGCTTCTGCTCGGAGGAGAAACGTGAGAAAGTGAGAAAGGGAAAGAAGATTTTGCTTAAGTTAAAAATTTTAACTTGATGGATTACCGTTTTGTCCTTCATTTGATTTCCTATTTATTTCGTTGCTTACATCGCTATTTAACTAACGTGATATGAACCGAGAAGCGATAAATCTCATAGTCAAGGACCATGATCTATTAGAAGATAAAGGAGGTCCAACGAACAAAGCTTCACATGGTTTAGTCATAGAAACCTGAGGAAAAGAGCGATCACAACAAAAGTAAGAGACTATAAAAATAAAGAGCTTTGTAGCATGGAAGTGGGCCCCACGAACTTGGCAAAAGAAGACTCATGTGGCACGGAATTGGGCTCCACAAATACCAATGGATTGGAGAGAGAAGGGTAAAGATCCACACAAACTACAAAGAGATAAAGATTCACGTGGGTTGGAAAGAGATAAAGATCTACATGACTTGGTTTATGATGTGATCCAAGTTCAGACCAAATCAATGCCCAATAATAAGGATCCAATTGAAGATACGGCGGGCCCAATGACAAGAGCAAGAAGCCCAAAATTATTGGAAGATTTTTTGAAGCAAGGGAAGCCGAAGATGCATGAAGATTTGGGAGGATGCGACGCTCATGCACATGTAAGAATTAAAACACATGTAAGAATTAAAACACATGTGCCATGCACATGCACATGCACATGTAGGAATTAAAGAGGATATGCGCCAAGCACATGCAAATACGAGGAATTAAAAGGTCACATGCAAAGCACATGCAAATTATACAAATCTAGTGGGAAAAGATCTTATCCAGCTGAATCTACATAAATCAGTTCAAATCATGTTCAAACGGAGTTTAAACAAGAGATGATATCTGATCATGCAAAGAATCATTATCTCATGATTTTATTAGTTATTTTATCTTTATTTTCATTTTTTATTATTATTTAATTTAATTTCAATGTGTAGCCTATTTAATGACAAACTATTTGATTTAATAGAGGAACAAGTTTGAATTAAAAATTGAGTGTTTTTTTTAGAGAGGATTTCTCTTTAGTTCTTTGCGAAGAACAACGATCTTCTTCAAGTCACGCTTGAAGAATCTCGCTTGATAGCTTTGGTTCTTACCAACGAGTTTGGTCTGGGTCAAGCTCCTGTTTTGATAGCTTTGGTTCAGCCAACAGGTGTGGCTCAGGTCAAGCTCCTGTTTTGATAACTAGGGTTCCATCGAATTCTTCGATTGGGATCTTAGTTCCTTACTTTGTTCTTGAATTAAAAAGGCGTTCCTTTCAATTATTCCGCATTGTTGTCGGGTCTCGGGTCCTTTCGATCCAAGGTTCGCATCAGATGGTATCAGAGCTTCGGCTCATTGATTCAAGAAGCTATCTTTAATTTTTGTTATCCATCTTTTTTTCATCTTATTCTATTCGTCCTACTAGTCAAAAAAAAAAAATACAAAAGAATTCATCTTTTTTCATTCTTATTATCAAAGTTTCAATTTTATCATTAATTCTTTTTTTGTCACGTGAATTTGTCTTCTTGAAAAGTACCCAAAAAAAAAAAAGTTTGTCAAAAGTAAAAAAAAAAGAGTTGTCAAAAGTAAAAAAAAAAAGTTGTCAAAAGTAAAAAGAAAAAGAGTTGTGAGAAGTTAAAAAAAAATCAAAATTTTGTTTAGAGATTTTGAAAATTCTATCCTTTTAAATTCAAAAATTCGTTCTTAAATTCGTAGATAATTGTTCTTTTGAAAATTCAAATTGTTGAATCTTCATTCAGAATATTGTCTTTATCCAAATTTATTATTTGAAGGTTCAAATTGTTGAATCTTCATTTGAAATATTGTCTTTGTCCAAAGTTTTGTCTTATTTCAATCGTACCCTTGATTTAGCCATCTTTACAAGTTTGAACTTTTAAGCTTTAAAGTTTGATTTTTTATAGTTTGGCTTGTTGAATATTTACCATCGATCAAGTTCTTACGTAAAGAACTAGAAGGGAGATCTAGAGGTAAAAGGCAAGAGGGTGAGACTATTATAGAAAAAGCCTTAATTTTTTAGCGAAACACGAGTGGAGTGACATCCATCGAGAGCAAACGCGTGAGGGAAAGGTAAGGTCCATTACTTGATTATTTTTCTTTTACTTCTAACTATTTTCTTTTATTTTCTTATTGTGGTCGGATAAGAAAATCATGAGTGGAGAACAAAACGAGGTGGACTTAAAGTTGTTCATGAAAGCCATGCTAGAAAATTTCAAGGCTTTAAATACAAGGATGGACCGATTGGAATCTCCATCCCCTAGTCATATGCGGCGAATGAAGGATTTTGATGTAAAATTCGAAGAGTATAATGGATATTATCAAAGGGAAAGAAATGATAGGTCGTACCAAGGAGATGGTGATTTAAGAAGTAACATCAAGGTAAATATTCCTTCTTTCTAAGGGAAAAGTGATCCCGAGGTGTATTTGGAATGGGAAAGAAAGGTGGACTTATTATTTGAATACCAAAACTACACGGATGAAAAAAAACTTAAATTGGTGACAATAAAGTTCACGGACTATGCTAACAATTGGTGGGATGAACTAGTAAAGTACCGAAGAAGGTATGGTGAGTCACAAGTTCAGACATGGAAGGACATGATGGCACTCATGCGAAAAAGATTTGTTCCATCACAGTATTATAGAGATTTGTGTCGAAAACTCCAAAATTTGACTCAAGGTTATAAAAGCGTGGAAGATTATTATAAAGAGATGAAAATAGCCATGAAAAGAGCTAATGTGGAGGAAGACGACGAAGAAACAATGACTCGATTTGTTAGAGGACTAAATAGAGAGATAGCGGATGTCCTAGATCTACAACATTATGTGGACTTAGAAGAATTGTTTCACAAATCAATCAAGATCGAACGGCAACTAAGAGCAAAATGGAATTCTAAGATGGGATCAACTTTGAATTCATCTTGGAAATCAAATTGGGAGGATGAAAGTTCGAAATCGAGACAGGAACCTAAGAGCAAACCCGCTGCTACCAATGTATTTTCACAAAAATTCAAGACCGATGGATCCAAGAACGAGTATGCATTGGTTAACAATGGAAGACCTATGATCTTTACACCATTAAAGTCGTGGGAGGCAATTGAAGATCAAGAGAGGATCACGAAGAAATTTCAAATCATAAAGGACGAGAGAGAGAAAGAAAAAGGTGAAAAGAAATTAGTTGAAAAAGAGAGAGAAAGTGGTGAAAAGAAAATAGCTGAAAAGAGTACAAAGAATGATGAAAAACCGAGGGAGAAAGAGAGAAAAGCCGAGGGAAAAGAGAGAAAAGTCAAGGGAAAAGAGAGAAAATTTAAGGGAGAGAGAGGACAAAAGTCGAGTGAAAAACAAATTGCGTTGATGAACAAAAGTGAGGATAAGCGTGAGATGATTTTGCTTTTATATAAAGATGCTTATTTATCATCTAACGACTGACCAAGTTTTCTTCCAAGTGTTATTTCTTTTCTTTTGCAGAAAAATAAATATGAAATTCCCGAGGAGTTTCGAAGAGAAATTTCTCCGTTGAGGGAGATTAAAAAGCAAAAAAATCTCGTACCGAATACGCTAGTTACAAGTCGACCGGAAACATCAAATAGGTTTGAGTGGTTGGTAAGGCCATATGATTTTTATATTGCACCTATTATATGTTTAAGGTTGATAGATAATATGCAAAATTATTTTATTGGAAAATTTGTCATTGATTACTTTGCACACAACTTGGTTTATGACAAAATTGTAGATACATATTTTGCGAGTTTAAAATCTGATTTTTACGTTTTAAAAGATTTTAATTCTATTAGATATTATTCACTATTTGATATAATTGATTATTTTAATTCATTAAATCCGTTAAATTTATTAACTTTGTTTACTAAAAAGTTTGCTTTTGTGGATGAAAGGAAAAATGATGAATTTATTGAGAAATTTCAATCAATGGTAAGACTTATTTTTGAACCTCGAGATTTGGTTTGGCTACGTCTACAAGAAGAAAGGTTTTCGAATAAACGGAACAACAAGTTACAACCTCGAGGAGATGAACATTTCCAAGTCCTAGAGCGCATCAATGACATCGCTTACAAGATCGACCTACCGAGTGAATACGGTAATGTAAGCACATCTTTTAATTTTACTAACTTATTTTTATATGATGCAGGAGATTCGAGGACGAATCTTTTCGAAGGGGAAGGGAATGATGTGAACCGAGAAGCGATAAATCTCATAGTCAAGGACCATGATCTATTAGAAGATAAAGGAGGTCCAATGAACAAAGCTTCACATGGTTTAGCCATAGAAACTCGAGGAAAAGAGCGATCACAACAAAAGTAAGAGACTATAAAAATAAAGAGCTTTGTAGCATGGAAGTGGGCATCACGAACTTGGCAAAAGAAGACTCATGTGGCACGGAATTGGGCTCCACAAATACCAATGGATTGGAGAGAGAAGGGTAAAGATCCACACAAACTACAAAGAGATAAAGATTCACGTGGGTTGGAAAGAGATAAAGATCTACATGACTTGGTTTATGATGTGATCCAAGTTCAAACCAAATCAATGCCCAATAATAAGGATCCAATTGAAGATACGGCGGGCCCAATGACAAGAGCAAGAAGGCCAAAATTATTGGAAGATCTTTTGAAGTAAGGGAAGCCGAAGATGCATGAAGATTTGGAAGGATGCGACGCTCATGCACATGTAAGAATTAAAACACATGTGTCATGCACATGCACATGTAGGAATTAAAGAGGACATGCGCCAAGCACATGCAAATACGAGGAATTAAAAGGTCACATGCAAATCATACAAATCTCGTGGGAAAAGATCTTATCCAGCTGAATCTACATAAATAAGTTCAAATCACGTTCAAACGGAGTTTAAACAAGATATGATATCTGATCATGCAAAGGATCATTATCTCATGATTTTATTAGTTATTTTATCTTTATTTTCGTTTTTTATTATTATTTAATTTAATTTTAATGTGTAGCCTATTTAATGGCAAACTATTTGATTTAATAGAGGAACAAGTTTGAATTAAAAAGGTTGAGTTTTTAGAGAGGATTTCTCTTTGGTTCTTTGCGAAGAACAACGATCTTCTTCAATTCACGCTTGAAGAATCTCGCTTGATAGCTTTGGTTCTTACCAACGAGTTTTGTCTGGGTCAAGCTCCTGTTTTGATAACTAGGGTTCCATCGAATTCTTCGATTGGGGTTTTAGTTCCTTACTTTGTTCTTGAATCAAAAAGGCGTTCCTTTCAATTATTCCGCATTGTTGTCGGGTCCCGGGTCCTTTCGATCCGAGATTCGCATCATAACGACTCGATTTTCTCCAAATCTTCTTATTTTATCAATAATTTCAATTTATTGTTAGGGCTCCATTAAAACTTTCCGTTCGCAAAACAGACATAATTTGATATATTTACAAAAATGCCATTATAGAAAGGAATTACAAAAATTCCGTAAAACCAAGTGTTACATTCCATCTACCTTAATTGAAATTTTGTCCTCAAAATTTGATTATATAAATAGTTCAAGATGCTTGGACATCATATCTTGCTGCCTCTTCCAAGTGGCCTCCTCAACGTCATGGTTCCGCCGTAGGACTTTCACCAGCTGAATCTCCTTATTACGTAATTCTTTGATAGAGGATTCCAAAATTCGCATTGGCTTTTCCACGTAAGTCAGTGTTGGCTGTACCTCGATCTCTCGTGTTTCTACGACACGTGATGGATCACGCACGCACTTCCGAAGCATGGATACGTGAAACACGTTGTGTTGTGAATGCCTTCCATCGACGCCGGAAGCTGTAATTGGTAAGCTAACCTCCTGATCCTCTTCAAAATAGGGAACGGTCCCACATAACAAGGGTTCAACTTGCCTCTTCTTCCGAACCGCATCACACCCTAAGTGCTAATTACGTGTTATTTTTTAATTAATTAAATAATTAAAATAAATGAAATAAATCATTCACTAATTAATTAAATGAATTTGATATTAGTAGATAAGAGTTAAAAATTAAAAAATAAAATTAAGAAGTAAACAGCTCGTGAATTAAAAAGCAAATCACTCGTGCACACGTGTTTCTGTAACTTTAACATGCGGCGATATATTAGCCATAATCACGCGCCAACATTGTATGGTGGAAGCCGGATTGGACCAATTCACTGAGTGAGCCAGCCGTTCTAATAAAGCGTGTGTGTGACGCGTTCCAAAAGAGTGTGAGGGAAAAGCTGATCCAATGGTTCGTGAAACGACAGTTTTACTCTCTGTCCAGTCTTCGTTGAACCTAAAACTACAAACTATAAGCTTTACGCACCAACTTTATATACAGACTCTCTCTCCCCTCCCTCTCTCTCTCTCTCTCTCTCTGAACCAAGAATAAATACAGAGATCCGTCTCTCACTTCTTCTCCCCACCACTCTTTCTCTCTCTAGATCGCAGACGAGAAAGATGCCAAGCAGATTTGGAAAAAACCTTAACCGATGTTTTTCAAAGATCAGACGTCAATCAGAACACAAATCTCTACCGGCGAGTTCTCTCCGGCCACAAACACAAGATCAAGATCAAGATCACAGCCGGCCATGCTCCAAACCCACCATCTCTCCGTCGTCAATCTTGATTAAAAACTTCAACTCTCTCTACGATCATACCTTAGATCATTGCTCCACCTCCTCCCTCTCCGCCACTTCATCCTCCTCCGTTCCCCCAGATTCCTATCTCTTCGCCACCGCCTTCGCCTCCGACCGCTTCTTCTTCTCCTCCCCCGGCCATTCCAACTCCATTATAGAACCCACCGCCATAGACTCTACGTCAGCACTGTCATCATCTGCTATCACCGCCACAACGACGTGGGAACTAAACGAAGACGTACTCTTCACAAACGGGGTGGCGGTTCCGACGTACTCCCCGGACCCGTACAAAGATTTCCGACAATCCATGCAGGAAATGGTGGAAGCCAGAGAGCAAATGGACGTGAAGAAATCGAGCTGGGAATTCTTACACGAGCTCCTCCTGTGTTACCTAGCAATCAATTCAAAAAGCACCCACAAGTTCATTTTCAGAGCTTTCGCCGACCTCCTCGTCAGTCTCATGCCATCGCCGGAGGACGCCGGCAAAAAAAGAAGAGACTGAGATTTCAACATGAAATATATATAATAGTGGGTCGATCCAATCTTACATCGTACGATTAGATGTTCATATAATATGCTTTGGTTCATCAAGCTTTTGACTGTCTCCATATATCAGCCTCATCCTCCAGTCCATTCTTCTGGGTCAAAATTTTTACACTTTTAACAACTAATAACTCCATTGATCCATGATATCATTGAGAGATTGAGAAGAGTCCAAACTATAGTAAGATATTGAATCTGGAAAAGTAAAAGATGAAACCAGGCTTTTAGATGTGAAGACACGAGTCACATGAGCGAAGCAAAAGCATATCTTCCTCCATTTTTGTTTGCAGGAAGCAAAAGCATATACCCTCTTTTCGTAGACGTCCTTTTCCGGCTTTACAGAGCTGTTATAATTCAATAGAGCTCTCAAACAAAAGTAGGACAGAAATTCCGGGGTTTCCTGTTTCAGAGTTTTCATCAAGTTGGGAAGGAACCATGATTTGGTTCTGGATCTTAGAGCAAATTTGATTCAATCATTCGAGTAAACAAATTTTGATTTACTCGAATGAATCATCCAGACAGCTAATAAATGTTTTCAAAATGGGTTGAAATCCAAATCAGAATACATTCCATGCTTGAACAACTGACAAACCGGTAGCTCATTCGGGTTGATTTCAAATCAGCAGAGTTAGCTAATCTTGCACTTGCAAATGAGACAAATCAGATGCACGAATCAATTTATAAACAAAAGCAAAATAAACAAGTCAGGGAATCTTGATTTTGTTCATTAGCTTCCTGATGAAATAAATAACGAAGCTGGAAGTGGAAAATAAGACACAAATTTCTTCAGTCAATAACAATTAGTTTAATGGCTATTAGAAGCAACAGATGGTTGGACAGACATTGCCTTGTACTGGATCTTGATCTGGAAAATGCTGGGCAAAGTCCTTGACAGCACAAGAAGGCTGATCTAAAGTCCCTTTATTCTTCTTCAGATTCATGACTGCGTTCCTGATTATCAAGTTATGTCCTCATTCTCCAATTTCAAGACAGACTAAGAGGTTCCATTGCATTTGGGCTCTTCAGATTCTTCGCGAAATTTCTTCAAATGCTTGCTTACAATCTCTGAAGTTCCAAGCTTGGTCAATTCTGAGTTTGGTTCCAGAATTTTATCATCAGCAAGAGGAGAAGGATCATCACAAGGTGTTACAGAATCTACGGGATTAGCTAAGCTGGAGCTCATTTCCTCCAGTTTAACATAGCTCGTGTTAATCCGAGGAACTGAGAAACTGTTTTCAACCTTGGCAGCCCCACGTATTACATCAGGTCCATTATCCAATGAGTCATCGATGAACAAGTCATAAATCAGAAATGATATTTGAGATAATAACCAGATCAACTTTATAACAAGTTAAGTTACAAATACATGTACCAGAAGATTCCTTTCATAAAAAAGCTTCGTGTTTACTGTACTAAGATAGACAAAATCACCACTGTTGAGCTAACAAACAAGTTAAGGACTAGTCCAAACTAGTTGATTCCTAGAATAATGGAACAGAATGATCAAGCATAATTGGCAATATGCTCAAAACAAGGTAAATTAGCAAAAAGTTTCATACATGAAATCGACACCCTCGACAATGATGAAAAGGCAAATTTAGAAAACAAGAAAGTTACAAGCACCGGTTTTCATTCTTCTTGGAAAAACGTCATACTCTACAGATATCATAATGCACTCATAAAAAAGAAAAATTGGATTGAATTAAGATGAGATTAGTAGCGAATGTAAATTTATATTCACTGGTACAAAAAAAAGAGACACATCATTGAAATGGTACAATGTTCACACTAAATTACCTCATGCATGTGATTCAAAGATCAGATTTTCGACTGTCATAAAAGATCTTTAGGCCTGAATTCAAGAGTTGATGGGTAACGACCTGAAAATGAGCGAGTTATCACCCAAATAGTAAGGGTTGCTCACCGGTCGGCTAACCCAAGAGCAATAAAATATATAAGCAGAAACGGAAGCATTAAAATGTTCGAATGGAAACGATTTCTTCAGAGAAAATGAAGCTAAGATGTAGAAGATAAAGTTCGTATGAAGTGTTAAAAATATTCAGTAAAAAAAATGGAAGAAAAAATGTTGAAGCCCTGAACCGGCCGATAGAGGTATGGAAGACCTCTCAGCTAATGTTTCTTCCAAGAGAAGAAAACCGGTCTTTGGGTATGGTTTTACCTTCCTCTTATGGATCCAACCTCAAGGAGGTGGGGAAGAGGGAAGGGTAAGAATTTACAAGCCACCACAAGCTTGTAAATAATGGAGGTTCTCTCCAATCGGTTTAAGCAAACCGATACTTACCTTGGGCACCAACTCTTGGTGGGATTTCCAATGGCACCAACCCTTGGAAGAAGACTTTCTCTAGACACTAGTCTAAATGAAATACCTCAATTGTATTAAGCTTGGCAAAAAGACACATACAATGACCTAGAGTATTGCTTAAATAGAGTTTTGGGGGGGGGGGGGGGGGGGGGGGGGGGGTAGCTAAGTTTACAAGATTAAATGTTAGCCATTGGATAAAAAAAGATGATGGGTGGCCAAGATCAATTGTGCTTCTTCTCCCTTGTGCCATGTCATCAATCCATGTCTCCACTAGCAAGTGTCCTTTGATGCCAAGTCATGCCTCTCCAAGCCCAAAGCAATTGGGCCTCTCCAAGCTCCATCTTCAAGTTCCATCTTCAAGCTTTGTCTTCCATTGGGTTGGGCCTATCCCATCAAGATGGCTTACTTGAAACCGAGTTCTACCATATAAGCTTAAGGCCAAAATAGTCTTCTCAAAGAACATAAAAGCAATGAAAAATAAATAAAAATTACAAAATTTGTCTCCGGGAAGACAAATTCCCGCTTCTGATGCTCCACTGGTGCTCAAGTATAACCTTCATCTCGAGCATCCCAGAAAATAGTGTGAAGAGGTTTGTCCATGTCTCCTTGGCTACGTGTCCACTTCAAGTCACCAAAGGGTCCATCACCTGCAAAATAAATAAATTCATTAGTACATAAATTATAAGTGTCATGGGCCTCGGTTATGGGCTGAGTTTTGGTTTGAGATCTAGTAATGGGCCTATGGGGCACATCATCCTCCCCAACTAATTTATGATTTGTCCTCAAATCCTTTTCTTGAGCCTCTTCATCCCCTATTCCTTCTCCAATTATGTAGGGTGATAGGTCTTGGACGTTGAAAGTCGCCGAGATTCCAAAGTCCCCGGGCAATTCTAGTTTGTAGGCATTATTATTGATGCGTTCCAACACCTTGAAAGGTCCTTCGGCTCTAGGTAGCAACTTTGATTTCCTTTTGTCTGGAAATCTTTCCTTGCGAAGGTGTATCCATACTAAATCTCCTACATTAAAAATCTGTTCTTTTCGCCCTTTGTTGGCTTGCCGGGCATAAGACTCACTTTTCTTTTCTATTGTCTTACGCACCTGCTCATGTAGATTCTTAATTTGCTCCGCCTTCTCTATACCCAATGGGTTTTCAGGCTCTCTCATTGGTATAGGTACGAGATCCAAGGGTGTGGAGGGGTTATATCCAAAAACGACTTCAAAAGGTGTCCGCTGAGTAGTCGAATGAACACTCCAGTTGTATGCGAATTCTAGGATAGGTAAGAGGGCGTCCCAATTACTTAATTTCTTTCCAACCGCGGTCCGTAAAAAGGTACCTAGAGTGCGGTTGACTACTTCCGTTTGCCCATCCGTTTGGGGATGAAAGGACGTTCTATAACATAATTTTGTCCCCATCCTTTTCCATAATGTCTTCCAAAATGTACTTAGAAATTTGGTGTCGCGATCTGACACTATAGAATGAGGTATACCGTGATGACGAACGATTTCTTGGAAGAAGATGTCAGCAATATGTTGAGTCATCAGTTTTGGTACATGCAATGAAGTGCGCCATCTTTGAAAAACGATCCACGACTACTAATATAGAATCTTTACCCTGTGTAGTTCGTGGCAGTCCTAAAACAAAATCCATACTTATCTCAACCCACGGTTTATTTGGTACCGGTAAAGGTAGGTATAATCCTTGAGGAAGGACTCTACTCTTGGCCTTCTTGCAAACAATACAAGCCTCTACCAAACGGTGGACATCTCTCATCATGTGGGGCCAATAAAAATGCTCTTTAAGCATATCAAATGTCTTTTGTTCCCCAAAATGGCTTGCTAATCCTCCGCTATGTGCTTCTTTGACTAGGCATTGCCTTAAACTTCCTTCGGGAATGCATAATTTCCCTCCTCTTAATAGATAGCCATCTAAGATGCAATAGTTTCCCTCAGGTTTGTCACGACATTTTGCATAGTAAGGTCCAAAATATCCATCATCTTCATAACCGTTCTTGATCCATTCAAAACCAAAGAATCTTGCGCCTAATTCGGTTAGAAGAATTCGTTTTCGTGAAAGGGCATCGGTAATGATGTTGTTTTCTCCTTTTACATACTTGAGAGTGTATGGAAACCTCTCCAAATACTCTACCCACCGAGCATGTCTTTTGTTCAACTTATTTTGACTACGGATGTGTTTTAGAGCTTGGTGGTCGGTATGAATTACAAATTCCTTAGATAGGAGATAGTGTTGCCAATTCTCTAGTGCTCGTATGACGGCATAAAATTCCTTATCGTACGTTGAATAATTGAGCACAACTTCTTTAATCCTTTCGCTAAAATATGCGAGACGTCGACCCTCTTGCATAAGTACGGCTCCGATGCCAACGCCAGATGCGTCACTCTTAATCTCAAACACCTTGTTGAAGTCGGGGAGTGCGAGGACGGGTGTTTGGCATAACTTTTCCTTGATTAGCTCGAAAGCTTTGTTGACATTCGAGCGTCCATGTGAAATCTTTGCCTTTCTTCGTGCAATCCGTAATAGGTGCGACGATCGAGCTAAAGCCCTTTATGAAGCGTCGGTAAAATGATGCTAGGCCATGGAAGCTTTGTACTTTCGAAATTCCATTCGGGGTTGGCCATTCCTTAATAGCCTTTATCTTTTCTCCATCGGCTTCCATGCCGTCTTTAGAAATGATGAAACCAAGGAAATAGACTTTATCTTGTCCAAATGAACATTTGCTTAAGTTGCCAAATAATTTAGCCTTCCTTAAGGTTTGGAATAAGGTGCTCAAGTGGTTGAGGTGTTGAGGGAGGTCAAAGCTATACACCAATATATCGTCAAAGTATACCACGATAAATTTACCTAGAAACTCTTTAAGTACGTGGTGCATCAACCGCATGAAAGTACTTGGGGCATTTGTTAGCCCAAATGGCATAACCATCCACTCATAAAGTCCGTACTTTGTCTAGAAAGCAGTTTTCCATTCGTCGCCTTCCCTCATCCGAATTTGGTGGTAACCACTCTTGAGGTCCACCTTTGAGAATATGGAGGCTCCACTGAACTCGTCCAACATGTCCTCGAGCCTCGGGATAGGAAATCTATACTTGATTGTAATTTGGTTTATGGCTCGGCTATCGGTACACATCCTCATTGTACCATCTTTCTTTGGGACTAATAGAGTCGGAACAGCACACGGACTCATTGACTCTCGTATATAACCTCTGTCCAACAATTCGGTCACTTGACTTTGTAATTCTTTTGTTTCCTCGGGACTCATTCGATCAGCTGGGTTGTTCGGTAGGGCAGCCCCAGGTTGTAAGTCGATGTGATGCTCAATACCACGTAGCGGCGGTAGTCCTTTAGGAAGTTCTTCCGGAAAAACATCTTTGAATTGCTCCAATAAATGTCGAATGGGTGTAGGTATCTCCCCTAACTCCATAACTCGATCCTTGAACATGACCATGATCATAAAATCCTTTCTTCTAATGGTGGACTTCATCTCACCCTTGGTCATAAAAAGGTTAGTCTTAGCTTTTGCTTCTCTCTTTGCCATTTCGTCCTTGGCTATTTGGTCGGGTGTCAAAGGAGCTAACTTTATAGTTTTTCCGTCGATCTTTAGAGAATAGACGTTTAAGAATCCATCATGTGTGACTTTGCGGTCATATTGCCAGGGTCGTCCTAATAAAAGGTGGCTGACACTCATAGGTACTGCATCACATGTAACGGAATCCTTGTATTTCCCAATGGCAAAGTTTATGGTTACTTGTTTAGTAACCTTAACGTCGTCTTTATCGCTAAGCCATCTCAACTTATAGGATTGGGGATGGTCAATAGTCTCCAACGCTAGCTTATCCACTAATTCTTGTGAAGCCATATTCGTGCAGTTTCCTCCATCGATAATGACTGAACACAATTTGTCTTTTATCATACATCGGGTATGAAATATATTCTCACATTGACATTCTTCTTTTGTGCTCTTTGAAACTAGGACTTGTTGAATGACCATTAGTAGAGGTCCTTCGGGTGCTTGAATCATATCCTCATCACTCTCTACTACTTCGACTGCATCGACTTCCCCCTCTTCAATTCCTTCTCCTTCATTTTCACTTTCCAACTCTTCTGTGACTCCATCTCGGATCACCATAGTTCGTGCATTAGGGAAATGTGCCATAAAATGGCCAGTCCCAAGGCATTTGAAACACTTCATGTCACGAGCCTTTAACTTGTTGGTGTTGTCCATGGATGGCCTGGTAATGGTGTTCTTAGGTGGCCAGTTTTGAACAAAAGGTTTCTTGCCTTCGGCCTTAGTGTTAAATTTGTTGTTGTCGTAAGTCTGAGGTGTGAATTTGTTGTTCTCAATGGTCTTTGGCGTGAATTTTGGGGTGAAGATTGCTTTCTTTTTCCTCTTTAGTTGCCTCTCGATGGTTGTGGCCATTTGAGCAACCCTTTCCATTGAATCTAAGGTTTGTATTTCGACTAGATCTCCAATTTCACGGTTAAGTCCACGTATGAATTGGGCGATTATGTGATCTTCGGGTTCATCCATACCTCCTCGGATTTTTAGAGTTTCAAACTCCATGAGGTATTCATCCACGATTTTACTTCCTTGTCGGAGGTTTTGCATTTGTAGGAAGATTTCTTGACGATAATGGCTTGGCACAAATCTTCTTGCCATGTGTGCCTTCATAGTCCGCCAGGTTGCTATTGGTTCGTCTCTCGTTTGTGCTCTTTGGTTCTTTAGGTTGGCCCACCAAAGGGCAGCGTAACCCGTCAATTCAGCCGATACAAGCTTTACTTTCGATCTCTCCGAATAGTCGTAGTAATCGAATACTCTCTCGACTTTATCAGCCCAATCGAGGAATGTGCTCCCATCGCTTGCTCCATTAAATGGGGGAATTGTAATTTTGGCGTTCTTTAGCTCGTCATTATCTCTTCGCCTTGTAGGGGTATAGTCATCATCTTCCTCGTCACCCCAATCAATATCATCCAATGATTCACGAGTTCGGTATCGTCTCCTTGGTTGGTCCCTTCTTCTCTCTCGTGGGGTTTCACCGTTCCTCCTCCGTTGAGGGGAATCTTCGTATCTCCTCCTTTCTTCATCCCTCCTTCGTATAGGGGATTCCACATTTCTTCTCCCTTGGGGAGATGCTTCGTCCCTCCGTAATCTCGGGGATTCATCATATCTTCTCCTCTGAGGTGATTCTTCGTACCTTCTCCTTGGAGGAGATTCTCCATATCGTCTTGTTCGAGGGAATTCTAGATCTCGTCTACGTTGTGGGGAGTTTTGAGGGGATTCTCTTCGATGGTTGTTTTTAATTGATTCCTCGAGTCTCAAAGTTATGTTTTGCATTTGTTGGCCTAGTGTGATTAGGGCTTCATTAATCCCATTGATTTGACCTTGAATGCTTGACTCACCCTCCGGTTGGGTAAGAGCCATGGGATGTGGGTTTGGGGTTTCCTTGCCCCTATTTTGTTCTCTTAAAGCTCCACTTCTTGTTTGCATTATATCTTAAGTCTTAGAAAAATGTTAACTAGGTTAAGTGTGTTTCTAATCTTGGGATGGGGATAAGCTAATTTTTAGGATATAATCTTCTGTTTTTTTTTTTTTTTGACTTAGTTAATTAAAATATGTGTTGTGATTAGTCCTTAAAATCTTAGGAAGACTTTAGTGAGGATTATAATCAATTTCAACACAAAATAATCACAAAATTTTAGTTAGGCATTTTATCAAACACTTTGTAAATTTAAAACAACAAATTTAACAAAACTGTTTTTTTTTTACACCTTAAAAAAAAAAAAAAAAAAAAAATTAAAAAAACTTTAAAATTAAATTGGTGTTGTGATTAATCTTTAGGGCCTCAGGTTAAATTTTGAAGAGGTATATAATCAATTAGCTTATAAACACAACAAAAAATTAAACAAAAATCCAAGTCAGGAATTTCAACAAACACCTTACAAACTTTCAACAACCAATCACAAATAGATTTTTCTTTAAAAATTTAAACCAACCAATTTCAGCAACCTTTTTCCACATAATATTAACCAAAGTTTTATGATATAAATTAGTTAACTTTAGTCCTTAAATCGGTGCAAAACAGTAAAACAAAAGATGCTAAAAACAGCCACAAAAATGTCAAGTCTTCGGCTCTTAAAACTCATAAATTTCCAATTTCAAGTTTTTGTTTTATGCCCTTTTTACTGCCACGACCAATTAACACAAATGAGCAATATGTTAGTTATATTTCTTTATTCCTAATGCAGATTAAAGTAGGGTAGTTTGATGTGAAAAGAAACAAAAAAAAAAAACAAATCCAATATAGCAGCAAAAAGCAGAATATTATTAGAGCAGATTTTGTGCGATGAAACCCAAAACTGAAATATAAAAACAGCAACTAAAATGAAACGAAAATGATAATATCCTTTCAAACGACTGTCATGAGATGTTAAATAGCATTTACAGGTTAATATAAGTTGACTTGATGCAAAAATAAATGAAGATTTAAACAACAAACATCAGCTAAACCGTAGGGTAACAAAACAACAAATCTGAAAAAATTAAACAGATTAGCTACAGACTTTATACCAAAGTTAGCGACAAATTTAGGTACCCCAATGTTATGCAATAAACAAATAAAAGATACCAAAATACTCCCACGGATGTTAACCTCGCTCTGATACCAAAATGATGGGTAACGACCTAAAAATTAGCGAGTTATCACCCAAATAGTAAGGGTTGCTCACCGGTCGGCTAACCCGAGAGCAATAAAATATATAAGCAGAAACGGAAGCATTAAAATGTTCGAATGGAAACGATTTCTTCAGAGAAAATGAAGCTAAGATGTAGAAGATGAAGTTCGTATGAAGTGTTAAAAATATTCAGTAAAAAAAATGGAAGAAAAAATGTTGAAGCCCTGAACCGGCCGATAGAGGTATGGAAGACCTCTCAGCTAATGTTTCTTCCAAGAGAAGAAAACCGGTCTTTGGGTATGGTTTTACCTTCCTCTTATGGATCCAACCTCAAGGAGGTGGGGAAGAGGGAAGGGTAAGAATTTACAAGCCACCACAAGCTTGTAAATAATGGAGGTTCTCTCCAATCGGTTTAAGCAAACCAATACTTACCATGGGCACCAACCCTTGGTGGGATTTCCAATGGCACCAACCCTTGGAAGAAGACTTTCTCTAGACACTAGTCTAAATGAAATACCTCAATTGTATTAAGCTTGGCAAAAAGACCCATACAATGACCTAGAGTATTGCTTAAATAGAGTTTGGGGGGGGGGGGGGGGGGTAGCTAGATTTACAAGATTAAATGTTAGCCATTGGATAAAAAAAAGATGATGGGTGGCCAAGATCAATTGTGCTTCTTCTCCCTTGTGCCATGTCATCAATCCATGTCTTCACTAGCAAGTGTCCTTTGATGCCAAGTCATGCCTCTCTAAGCCCAAAGCAATTGGGCCTCTCCAAGCTCCATCTTCAAGTTCCATCTTCAAGTTCCATCTTCAAGTTCCATCTTCAAGTTCCATCTTCAAGTTCCATCTTCAAGTTCCATCTTCAAGTTCCATCTTCAAGTTCCATCTTCAAGTTCCATCTTCAAGTTCCATCTTCAAGTTCCATCTTCAAGTTCCATCTTCAAGTTCCATCTTCAAGTTCCATCTTCAAGTTCCATCTTCAAGTTCCATCTTCAAGTTCCATCTTCAAGTTCCATCTTCAAGTTCCATCTTCAAGTTCCATCTTCAAGTTCCATCTTCAAGTTCCATCTTCAAGTTCCATCTTCAAGTTCCATCTTCAAGTTCCATCTTCAAGTTCCATCTTCAAGTTCCATCTTCAAGTTCCATCTTCAAGTTCCATCTTCAAGTTCCATCTTCAAGTTCCATCTTCAAGTTCCATCTTCAAGTTCCATCTTCAAGTTCCATCTTCAAGTTCCATCTTCAAGTTCCATCTTCAAGTTCCATCTTCAAGTTCCATCTTCAAGTTCCATCTTCAAGTTCAAACATAAAAGCAATGAAAAATAAATAAAAATTACAGAATTTGTCTCCGGGAAGACAAATTCCCACTTCTGATGCTCCACTGGTACTCAAGTATAACCTTCATCCCGAGCATCCCAGAAAATAGTGTGAAGAGGTTTGTCTATGTCTCCTTGGCTAGGTGTCCACTTCAAGTCACCAAAGGGTCCATCACCTGCAAAATAAATAAATTCATTAGTACATAAATTATAAGTGTCATGGGCTTCGGTTATGGGCTGAGTTTTGGTTTGAGATCTAGTAATGGGCCTATGGGGCACATCAAGAGTCCTTACCCATAATTATAGAGGATATTTTGGATCAGATTGATTCCACTTCTATGGTCAATAATAGGCAAAAACCATTCATCCATTACAGACAACGCAACAGCAAGCTTGGAATTGCATAGAAACTTCTGATGAATTTTACTGCTAAGTGAAATATCAGTGTGTTAGGAGACCACTAGTGTTATTCACATATTCGAGAAGGAGGAAGGAGGCTTGGAAGAAATAGCTATGTTTTCGTATACATTGATTATATTTTAATATCTTTACGTTTTAATATCGTAGGGGCAAAAGAGGCAGTTGCTTTGTAATTCGGTTAGGGGGTATATTTTGTAGTGAGAGAAGGAGAGAAGGGGAGGAAAAACTTGGGAAAAGGGACAGAGTAGGAGCTCTAGAATTCTTCAACATTTTCATTGATCGTTGTGAAGATGGATTTCTTGCTGTGTTTGTTAACCTTAATATTACCTGGATTGTTTTGGTTATGCTGTGTGGCTTGCTGTTTTGTGATTAAACAGGGAGTATATCATTGGTATCAGAGCACACAACTGGGGTGATGGCCGGGAAGAAGCAATCACAGGCGATGGGAAAATCGAATTTGACCGATGATCAGTTGGGTCGAGGTGAGGTCTGGCAGGAAATAGGCAATATCAAGGAGAGCATTGCCTGTTTACCAGAGTTGACATGCGACATGGTGACGGTCATGGCGAACCTGCAGTCGCTGGCCGATGCTATACATTCTCCTCCATGGCAATGGGACAAGGGAAAACAGAAGGCCACCGATGAACAAGGAGGGCAGTCGAGTTGTCAGGGACCGACTGGAGGTGGTGACGAAAGATGGAAAGAAGAGCACCTTCATCGACGAATGGAGATGTCGGTCTTCGCCGAAAGGGACCCTGACGATTGGATCTTTCGAGTGGAGAGGTTCTTCACGTTCCAATCTCTCTCGGAGTTCAAGAAACTTCAATGGGTGGCGGTACATCTAGAAGGTGAAGCACTAGCGTGGTTCCAGTGGGAAGAACGGAGACGCCCAATCCGCAGCTGGACTGACTTCCTTTACCTTCTTATCAAACGATTCCGATCATCGTTGGAGGGGACCCTCTCCGAACGTTTCTTGAAGCTGAAGCAGATAGGGACAGTGCGGGAGTATCGCCAAGTCTTCGAGCGAGCAGCCTCTCATTTTTCAGATGTACCAGAGCATCTACTAGAAGCACAATTTATGAATGGACTGCGCGACGACATCCGAGCCGAGCTGCTGGTGCTACGGCCAGCGGGACAGGACCAGAGCATGGTGACCGCGCAGAGAGTAGAAGATAAATTTAGTCTTCTCCATCGAACCGGGCCGGGTACGAAAGGAAGTGGGCCAGGTAGATCCGGCCCATCAAGCCATACGCCAATGGGACTTGCATCATACCAGAGCTTTCAGATGAGCCCAAGCCCGGTGTTTTCTTCGTCACAAGCCTCGTACGCGGGGCAATCTGTGAGGTCGACCACGACCACCGCCCAATCAGTTCGGCCAGGAGCTTCTTTCCTGCGATTGATAGACATAGAAGTTTTGGCGAAGAGGGAAAAGGGGCTGTGTTATCATTGCGACGAACACTTCTTCCCAAGGCATCGGTGTAGGGCTAAGGAAATCTTAGTGTTACTCTGTCAAGAGGAGGATGAATCAGCCGATGAACCGCCAGGTGTAGAAGAAGAGATACCGACGGACACAAACCCCACGGCAGTACCTGGCAGAGCGCAGCTTTCTTTGAACTCTTTGGTGGGGTTGTCTTCTCCCGACTCGATGAAAATCAGAGGCAGAATTATGGGACAAGAAGTGGTGGTTCTCATCGATAGTGGAGCAACTCACAATTTTATCTCTCATAATGTCATCAAAAAATTAGGCATTCCATTGGAGGATTATGGACATTTCGAAGTGAAAACCGACACATTATGGTGCTTCGCAGTACTGGGATTTGTAGAGCTCTACAACTATTATTTCTAGAATGTACAGTCGTGGAAAATTTCTTTCCGCTAGACTTGGGCAGTGCAGATGTTATATTGGGATTTAAATGGTTGAAAGCTCAGGATGAAATGCGAGTCAAATGGGGAGCACTCACCATGACATTTACAGTGCAGGGGAAGTAGGTGGTTTTGCAGGGGGACCCAAGCTTAGGTAGATCATTGATTTCTTCTCTGGTGAAGCAATTTGGTCCGGGTGATACTAGTTTATTATTGGGTTTGTCGGGTCTCATTACTGAGCCGAGTTCCCATCAATATCCCGAGATAGATGCTATGTTAAGCTCTTTTAAGGAGCTCTTCGCTATGCCACAAGGATTGCCACCTCCGCGGGTTTTGGATCATCAAATTGTGCTCACGCAGGGCACCCCTCCAATGTGTGTCAGGCCGTATCAATACCCACACATTCAAAAGGATGAGATTGAAAAGCTTGTGGGAGAAATGTTAGCGGCCGGTCTTATTCAATCCAGTACTAGTCCCTCCTCCAGCCCAGTTATCTTAGTCAAGAAAAAGAATGGGAGTTGGCGCTTTTGTGTCGATTATCAGGCCTTGAATAGGGTCACTATTCCCAATAAGTTTCCCATCCTGAGGGTGGATGAGCTTTTGGATGAGCTAGCAAGAGCTACTAGATTTTCGAAACTGGATTTGCGATCGAGATATCACCAGATTCGAGTTCAACCGGAAGACGTACCGAAGACGGCTTTAAGAACACACTAGAGTCATTATGAATTTTTGGTAATGCCGTTTGGGCTCACCAATTCTCCTTCGACATTCCAAGCCCTCATGAACCAGCTATTCAAACCGTTCTTGTGGAATTTTGTCCTTGTGTTTTTTGACGATATTTTGATTTACAATGTGGATTTGGCAGGGCACTTACATCATCTAGAAGCTGTGCTTACAGTATTACGCAAGAATCAATTGTATGTCAATCCATCCAAATGCTTCTTTGCTCAGCCACAATTGGAATATCTAGGGCATATCATTTCGCCTACGGGGTGGCTGTTGATTTGTCTAAGGTGGAAGCTATGCTTACTTGGCCCACACCACGCACTTTGAAGGAACTGAGGGGATTCTTGGGGCTCACTGGCTATTATTGTCGTTTTGTGGCGGGATATGGTAAAATAGCAGCTCCACTTACTGCTTTCTTGAAGAAGGATGTTTTTCTCTGGTCTGAAGACTCTGATGCAGCCTTTCAACAGCTTAAGGTTGCTATGACATCGGTGCCCATTTTGGCACTACCCGATTTTTTCAAACCATTTGTTATGGAGACTGACGTGTCCAGCAATGGCATAGGGGTTGTCCTTATGCAAGGGAGTCGTGTAATTGCTTTCTTTAGCCAAGCCTTGTCTCCACGAGCGCAACTAGAGTTGGTGTATGAACGGGAATTGCGAGCCATCGTATTGTCCATTATCAAGTGGAGACCTTATTTACTAGGGCGCCATTTTATTGTTCACACGGATCAGCGAAGCTTGAAATATTTGTTGGAACAACGCCTGGTGAATTCCAAGCATCAGAAGTGGCTCATTAAGATTATAGGATACGACTTTGAGATACAATATCGGCCAAGATTAGAGAATAAGGCGGCTGATGCTTTGTCTCGACGACCTACTCCAATTATGCTGGCTGCTTTATCATTCACAGCACTCTTGCCTTGGGAGGATATACAAAACAAAATTTTGGCTGACAAAGACTTATCAGTGATTTTGACTAAGCTTCAGCAGCAATCCGAAGTCCCACGTGGATATGCCTTGCAGAACGACTGATTATATTATAATGGGATGCTGGTTTTAGCAGCTAATTTGATGATAATTCCCTTATTGCTTCGGGAATTTCACGGATTTGTCATGGAGGGTCACTCCGGTGGGGTTAAAACATACCAGCGCATTGCAGCAGAGTTCTTTTGGAAGGGGCTACGTAACCAGGTTAAACAGTTTGTTGCATCTTGCGCCATTTGCCAGCGAAGTAAATATCAGGCCTTATCACAAGTCGGGCTTCTACAATCCCTACCGATCCCCACATTGATTTGGGAGGATATTTCCATGGACTTCATTGAGGGATTACCACGATCAGAGGTGCCATCTTGGTGGTCTTCGATCGATTAAGTAAGTATGCTCACTTTATTGCCTTAAAACATCCCTTTACTGCTCAACTGGTGGCTACAGTATTCATTAAAGAAGTGGTGCGATTACATGGTTTCCCACGATCAATCGTCAGTGATAGCGATAAAGTTTTTTTAAGTAATTTCTGGAAAGAAATATTTAAATTGCAAGGGACAACTCTGAAACACAGTTCCGCCTATCACCCACAAACAGACGGGCAGACAGAGGTTGTTAATCGCTCTCTCGAGACCTATTTGCGCTGCTTCACATCAGATACGCCACGGTCATGGGTTAAGTGGTTAGCTTGGGCTGAATTTTGGTATAATACGTCCTTTCATACTGCTACACAGATGTCCCCATTCAAGGCTGTCTATGGTAGAGAACCACCTCCCTTGATTCAGGTTGGTACAGGTGCCGCAATTGTCCAATCCGTCAAGGACCTTCTCCAGGAATGGGATGCCATTCTTACAACTTTACAGGCTAACCTGGCTAGAGCCCAAGCCCGTATGAAAGAAACAACCGACGGTAGGTGACGTGATGTGTACTTTGAGGAAGGTGATTGAGTTTATGTTAAGTTACAACCCTATAGACAGCGTTCGTTAGCAAGGACAAGGAATAAGAAGCTGAGTCCCCGTTTTTATGGATCGTATCAAGTGCTAACAAGGGTGGGCCAGGTCGCATACAAGTTACAATTGCCAGCCTCCTCTATCATCCATAATGTGTTCAATGTTTCATTGTTAAGACGGGCCATCGGCAACAACATGGAGGCTACACCCTTACCATCTACCCTGTTAGACGACATGAAGCATTTGTCAGAACCTGCAGAAGCATTAGATGTGCGACCCAGTAAGGACGGAATTCCAGCTAGAGGTGAGCTTATTCAATGGACTAGCATGCCCAAGGAGGAGGCAACGTGGGAATTCTTTGATGTAATCACGGCTCAATTTTCTCAATTTCACCTTGAGGACAAGGTGGATGTTTTGGCGGCGGGTATTGTTAGGAAACCACCAGTGTTATTCACATATTCGAGAAGGGGGAAAGAGGCTCGAAAGAAATAGCTATGTTTTCTTATACATTGATTACATTTTAATATCTTTACGTTTTAATAACGTTAGGGTGTTTTGTAGAGGAGGGGTATTATTTTGATTACAGGAGATTGTTAGGGGCAAAAGAGGCAGTTTCTTTGTAATTCTGTTAGGGGGTATATTCTGCAGTGAGAGAAGGAGAGAAGGGGAGGAAAAACTTAGGAAAAGGGAGAGAGTAGGAGCTTTAGAATTCTTCTACATTTTCATTGATCGTTGTGAAGACGGATTTCTTGTTGTGTCTGTTAACCTTAATATTACCTGGATTGTTTTGGTTCTGCTGTGTGGCTTGCTGTTTTGTGATTAAACAGGGAGTATATCACAGTGTCAATATCAATTCGACAAATTAAGGTCCATGAAAATCCTTCGTCCAGCTCATGCGTCACCCCAAGAAGCATTTGCAGCCTGAAAGATAACTGTAAGATCAAGAAGATTATTTATTCTACTTATTGATGTACCAAGAGGTCAAGAAACTCTGAAATGAAATCACATGTTTCAACTTAAAATAAACAAAATTAAGGTTACTTAGTGTCTCTTATTGTCATCATTTCTCTCCAATTCTTGTAAAGGTTGGAAGCTAAAAGAATGGTGAAAAACTTTGGCTCGTTTGCTAGAGTTTCAATACATTTCAGAGGTCTCATAATCCAAAGGTGATGCTCGTGTTGTCTTCGAACCAGCATCAATTCCACCGGCCATTTCTAAATATATTTTTGGAAAGATTGTGTTAAATTTTCAACTTGATTGGATTAAAATTGAAGAAGATATTCTGTTGCATCTGGAGTCTCCTTCGACCAAGTTTTTGGTATAAATCCGAGGAGCATTTTCTGCTTTTAGTTGTATTTCATTTTGAGTGCTTTCCATACCAGCGCTAAGCACGTCAGATACTGTAACAGTACCTCTCGACATTACTTCCCACAAAAAGGAAAACATCTGTTTCACCCTGTTTGGCATGAGCACATGAAAGGCACTCTGGAAAAATAACAATATTAAAAATCATCAGACTCAATCTCATATGATCTTAGAGCAACAACGATGACAACAAAGAAGGATCAAGATCAATGAACAATATAACCTACTGAAGATATATATTATTCACAAACAATAGAAAACTGGTACACTTTTCCTCGCACAGACAACATCTACGTAAGGCAGCAGAAGCTGTGTCCTGATTATCCATATGGTTTGAACCTTCAGAAACCATTCCACAAAATTTGCATGAACAGTACAAACAGTGCCAGTTGCCAGAAGGGAATTTCTGCAAATAACACCAAAATACATGATTATTCAACAAAGAATATGCTAATTGTCACTCATCTAACAACAGTCAAGGTAAAGTTTACCTATATCAAACTGCAGTTTCTGTTATGAATAAGCTTTGAGCAAAAATCGGTTAACGTTTAATTGAAACAACATTTTCTACAATGTTTACACTTCACTGTCATATTGAGAGAAATTGGAGATGAATGGGTTTGAGACAAATACCAGTTAAACTTAAATGGAATAAAACTTTGCGCCATCGAATTACACCTATATTAATTGAGAATTCAAAACTATACTCAATTCACCAATATAGGAGTGGTTGACTCCTTGTTTATAAAGAATGAATTGAGAACAAGTGATGAAGACATATCACTAACCTTACATACCTTTATATCTAAGCATCTTTGATGGAATGCTGATGGACAATTATCACAACAAATCAAGTCACCACCATCTCCGCAAATCCTACAGGTATCATCGTTTGGGTCTTCCCCGTCAACATCTATTAAACAAAACCTGTGTTTTTACAGATTTGTGTTGTTTATTCCAAGAGTCTAAAAGGCATTGGAGGAGTGAAGCACCAGTTTCCAGAAAAATATCTTCAAATGGCTGAGCAAGTTTGCTTCCAGCATGAGCTTTTCACAATGTATACCATCTCTTGTAAGTCTCCCCACAAGCTTTGCCCCGTTCTTCTCGGATTCATGTATTTCACCTTCTCATTGTCTGAAACAGTCCCCGAATCAACCATCCAGGAAAGTGAAGTTCGTTTTCCATTGTATAGCAAAAAGCCATCACTTTCTGAATCCCTTCCATCCTTTGCATTACGAACCACCAAACTGTAAGTGATTTTCTATACCCTAATGCAAGTACACGTGTCGCTAACAAAGTAATAGAGTAAATAAAAGTCAGATCCTACGAAGATATACTTAATCAAATTAAATTACTATAAAATTCTATAAAAATAAAAATGAGAATAATGAAAATATATGAGTGACAATGAATGATAAAATAAAGTTACTCAGAATTAATAAAGACTCGAATTGAAATGAATTAAGATGATAAATATGGTAAAAGTCTTGGTTAGGGTTGATTTCCTCATTACATGCATTTTACTACTCATGCTACGGGAATGCTACAGCATTGATCAGCGAACAGCAAGAACTAATAATTTTTCTAGGGTTCTGTCGAATTGCCTAGTTAAATTCGTTTCAGAATTTCTTTTCAGCTTAGAAAAGGCAAAAACTTAATCTGAATTTTCATGTAAACCTATTCTTAACGCCAAATAAATTAATGTTTGTTACTTTGCAACAATTTTAATTTATTTAATTACTCATGCATCTTCAATTCCTATTTACCTATCGATACAATAGGAACATGTGAAATCAAATTTTTCTATCCAATTCAAATTATGTAATCAAAATCATGAGAAATCGTTCGGTGAAAAATACGTAACATTCATAGATCAAAGTAAAGACATATAATGAGTACTTTCTCTCATAACCAAGATAAAAATAAACTAGGCAAAAATCATGATAATAAAATCAAAAATAATAATCATAAAAGAAAGATAAAAAAAAGTAGGAGAAGAAAAAATTCGGTCTCTGTAGTAGCCTTCAGCCTTCCTCCTTTTGCAGCCAAGTTTTTCTTCCTTTTTAAGCTTTTCTCCCATCTGTTCTGCGTGTGTAGTCTCTCTCCCTTCTCTCTCTTTAGATCTCTTCTATTTGTTTTCTTTTCATTGATTTTAGTCTCCTTTCTCTCTCTTCCGATTCTGAGTGATTCTTCAGCCAAGATATTTTCCTCTTCCTTGATTTCTGTCCTTCATTTTTTGTAACAATGATCTCCTTTTGTGATTTATTTTCTCTCTCTTCATATTCTTCATCCTTTTAATTTGTTTCTCTATTAAAACACCGATATTCCCTTTTTGCATTTTCCTGCTAATAACTTTGCATTCAAATAAGAAAACATAAAATTCGAATTAGTGATAAAAATCTACCTGTTTTTTCGAGAATATGCATGAAATACATTAAATTCAATCAACGTCTTGATGCTGCAGCATCGTGCAGCAATTATAGTAAATTCTACCAATTTCTTCTTACATTCACTCAAATCATATAAGTTCTATCAATTAAAAATAGTATAAAATAACTCTAATTTAAGAGTTATCAAATACTCCCAAACTTGAACCATTACTTATCCTCAAGTGATGCAAATAAAATCAAAACCAAGGGATTCCAAAGGTACATCAATATGGTTCGAAACTTGTAATATGATGAAAACTTCTCCTAGCACAATTAGAAACAAATAATATAGACTCATTCCCAATTAAATAATCTTTCAAAGTGTGTGTGCACTCAAACTCCTCTTCAACTTGCTAAGTTCAATCATCAAAACTAAATTTCACATAAATATTAGATTGCTAACTCTTCAAAGTTTTTCCTAAGTTAATTAGATTTTAAAGGGGTTTTTTTTTAATAAACTAAACAATAAGTAAGGGGGATATAAGTTTTTTTTTTTTTTTTTTTAAACTAGTACATCCCTACCCCCAAACTCAAACTCGACAGTCTCCCCACTGTCGAACAAAATAGAGTTCACAATTTAAACAAAACAAAGCAAAATTAGGGGGTAAGTACTTCCCTGGAATCTCATTTGTCGTTCCATTAGATGCAGGATTTCACGTTGCTATGTCATTTTAGTTTGCAGAAGCAGCAGGCCTTCCATGATTTGTTGTTGAAAAAAGATGCTCTCGGCTGATGCTACAGCTCCACTTGCAGCATTAGGATCGCAGATGGCTTTCTTTTCGGTGTTTCCTCTTCATCAGCTTCTCCTTCCCCTGATTTGTCCATACCTAATTTATAATTGCTACAGCAAACATTACAGTATCAACATTATTTTTAGCAAAAACTTTAAAAAAATAAGAAAAAAAAAACAAAAGTAATTAGAAATTGGGTTGCCTCCCAATAAGCGCTTGATTTTTAAGTCTTCAGATTGACTTTCTCATGCTTCACGTTGTAGGATCGAGATTGTCTAAGAGGGGGTGAATTAGACTTTTAAACTTAATTTGTTAATCTAATCAATTTCTCTCTTGTCTAAAACTTCTAAGCTAACAGCAAGCAATCAAATAAAGTAGAGTGAGAAAGAGAGAAATTGACACTGTGATTTTTAACGTGGTTTGGCTAAACTTGCCTACGTCCACGCTCCAAGGCACCCCCTTGAAGATTCTTAACCTTCTCCTCACGAGAAAACAAGATCGAACTTTCCAGGCGTCGATCTACTGCCTTACACGGATCTGGATTGTTCTTCACGGTCGACAATCCACTGCCTTGTACAGAATTGTGAGTTTGTAAATTGTTTGCACACACTACACTCGCTCAAAGATTAAATCTCAAGTTCTAGAATCGAGAGGTGTAGAAGAAAAATACAGAGTATTCAAAAATTTCGCTCGTTAGGGCTCAGTAGTAGATTTTGCAAAAGTTGTTTCTTCGAGCTATCTTCTTTGCTTAAATACTATGTCTGCTAATCGGCTATCTTCATTGAATGCTTCTTACTGGATAAGGAAATATATTACCGTTGGAGAAGCTTCCGTACATAGACAGCTAGTCGTTGCGTTCTGGAGTCGCTTTCGCTCGTCGGCCATTAATAATCTGGAGTTAAGGCTTTGGACGACGTCACTGTAGCTTCGCGGTTATTTTGAATTCTGGCGGAAGATCAACTGTGGAAGTCTTTAAAATACTATCGGCAGAAGCACCTTGAAACGCCATCGGATGATGCAACATTAATTGCTTGAACCGGTATCGGCAGATGTATCTTTAAACGCCATCGATAGAAGTAACTCTAAATGCCATCGGCAGATGCACTTTAAAATGCTGAACCGCCATCGGTGTATGTTGCTATTTTGTCGTTTAGCTGGCAGATCATGTTGTCTTTAAACGACTTTGTTTTTTGTCGTTTAGCGATCGGTTAAAGTCCTCTTTTAGCGATTAGTTGAAGTAATCTTTTCTTTGTCGTTTAGCAATCGGTTGAAGTAATCTCTTCTTTGTCGTTTAGCGATTGGTTGAAGTAGAATATTTAACAGTTTTCAGCTCTGTTTAACTATTAAATCCTGAACACTAAACCAAATAATTTAAACAACTAAAATACCATTTCCAAGGGCATTTCCAACAGAAAATTCTCATATGTATAATTCATTATTCTCATATATTAAACATAATCAAATTATATTCAAATACATCATCAAAAACATATTTAGATTTAAACACTTTATAAGTCAACACACGTTTCTATGCTTTGTGGCCATTGCTTTGTGGATTAATATGCTATGGTCACTTTATATTTGAGGTGAGAGGGCAGGTGTTTAAGCTCCAGTGTTGGTGCGTCTTCAATAGATAGCTTAAAAACTTCTGGGTTATCTTTTGTTCGAACTAATGTCTCAAACTATTTCCTGTGGCTCTTAGAAAATTGTTTCGTTTATTTTATTTTCAACTTTTCAGATATGTTGAAGCAATCTTCTTCATTGCATGGGCACTTCATAGCTTTCAATACATTAAAAGTAATCTGCTGGTCATTCACGTCTCTGCCACAGCCAAGAATCTCTTCATTTCTCCCAAAAATTTCTTTTTCTGCATGCTTCTGTAGTATTTGAGGAAGTGGTGGTGGCCTCTGAGTTTTCAATACACTTCGTTGCTGTGGTGGCATTGCTGCAGCATCAGTTTCTACAACGTCAGTTCTGGATTATCCTTTCCTGCTTCCTCCACATCCTCTTGGTCCACCAACTCTTCTTGTTTCTTTAAATTTTCTGCTTTCTGTTGCTTTTCTAGAATTTCCAATTCTCTTCCATTCCTTAATACTATGACCTTGCAATGTTCCCTTCTTGGTCTTTGCGGCACTTTTGTATCGCTTGATAATTTTCCTGTAGTCATTGTGCTTAAAGATTGAGTCAGCTGTCCCATTTGTGTTTTAATATTTTTCATTGATGCATCCAAGTTCTGCAAGATCACATCTGTCTTAGCAGCATATTCTCTGGCGAAGCTTTTTGATTGCTCTTGATGCATTGAATGATGCATTGGCTGTGAGAAACTTTGCTTGTAATTTTCTGCAGGTCTGTTTGATGCTGTAGCATTCTGCTGCTACGAATTCCATTGAAAATTTAAATGTTGTTTCCAGCCAGGATTGTATGCCTCTCTTGTTATTGGCCTGGATGGTGTGTTCATCAATTTGATAGCATTCTCCAGCGTAGCAATCTTTGCATTTAAGGCCGACACCTCATCCAGATTGCAAACTCTAGGTGCCCGCCTTATAGGGTCAAATCTTTCTGAAGGCCATTGGTCACTACCATCATTTCCAATAAATCATACGCTTCATTGAAGGGGTTTTGATAAGAGGGTTTCATTTGCTGCAGCATCAATGATAGATCTAGTATGCCCATTTAATCCATTGTAAAATGTCTCCAGCTGAATCCAGTGTGGTATTCCATGGTTAGGGCATTGCCTGAGTAGTTCCTTGAATTTGTCCCAAGCTTCGTATAGTGACTCGTCATCTTGCTGCTAGAAACTTGTGATTTCGTTTCTCATCCTCGCGTTCCTCACTGGTAGATGGTATTTCATGATAAACTTCTTGGCTAAATCCCCCCACATAGTAATTGTATTTGATGGGATGCTATTCAACCAATCTCGTGCTCGATCTCTTAAAGAATACAGAAATAGTTTGAGCGTTAATGCTTCAACAGAAACTCCAAGAAAGTTGAAGGAGTCGCCCACTTCTCCAAAAACTTTAAGATGATGGTGAGGGTTGTCGGTGACCATTCCACTGAATTGCCCAGCTGTTTGAAGCATCTGGAACATAACAGGTTTAATCTCGAATCGGACATCACAAAGATCTGGTCTCATGATACCATGATTCAGATCGTCGAGCGTGGGAATGACGAAGTCCTAAATAGGTCGATTTTGGTCATCAATTATTCGATTCGAAATGATTCATCTTTCTTCCTGGTTATCCATATTAGCTTCTTGAATGATTGGTCACTGATGTTGCTTTCTTCTCTCTTGAAACGTGCGTTCAATCACTAGGTCGAGTGCAAGAAGATTTTTGTTGTCCTCGTCAAGCATAAAACGTACCTGAAGAAAATAGACAAAAAAAAATATAAAAAATTATAAAAAATAAAATAATTAAGAAATATCACCGGCAAATGCGCTAAAAACTTGTGAGTGATTTTCTACACCCTAACGCAAGTACACGTGTCGCTAACGAAGTAATAGAGTAAATAAAAGTCGATCCTACGAGGATATGCTTAATCAAATTAAATTGCTATAAAATTCTATAAAAATAAAAATGAGAATAATGAAAATATATGAGTAACAAGGAATAATAAAATAAAGTTACTCAGAATTAATAAAGACTCGAATTGAAATGAATTAAGATGATAAATATGGTAAAAGTCTTGGTTATGGTTGATTTCTTCATTACATGCATTTTACTACTGATATTACGGGAATGATACAGCATTGATCACAGAATAGCAAGAACTAATAATTTTTCTAGGATTCTGTCGAATTGACTAGTTAAATTCGTTTCAGGATTTCTTTTCAGTTTAGAAAAGACAAAAACTTAATCTGAATTTTCATGTAAACCTATTCTTAATGCCAAATAAATTAATGTTAGCTACTTTGCAACAATTTTAATTTATTTAATTACTCATGCATCTTCAATTCCTATTTACCTATCGATATAATAGGAACATGTGAAATCAAATTTTCCTATCGTCACAATTCGAATTATGCAATCAAAAGCATGAGAAATCGTTCGGTGAAAAATACGTAACATTCATAGATCAAAATAAAGACAAGTAATGAGTATTTTCTCTCATAACCAAGATAAAAATAAACTAGCCAAAAATCATGATAATAAAATCAAAAATAATAATCATAAAAGAAAGATAAAAAAAGTAGAAGAAGAAGAAATTCGGTCTCTGTACTAGCCTTCAGCCTTCCTCCTTTTGCAGCCAAGTTTTTCTTCATTTTTAAGCTTTTCTCCCATCTGTTCTGCGTGTGTAGTCTCTCTCCCTTCTATCTCTCCGGATCTCTTCTATTGGTTTTCTTTTTCTTGATTTTAGCCTCCTTTCTCTCTCTTTCGATTCTGAGTGATTCTTCAGCCAAGATATTTTCCTCTTTTTTGATTTTTGTCCTTCATTTTTTGTAACAATAATCTCATTTTATGATTTATTTTCTCTCTCTTCATATTCTTCATCTTTTTAATTTGTTTCTCTATTAAAACACTGATTTTCCCTTTTTGCATTTTCCCGCTAATAACTTTGCATTCAAATAAGAAAACATAAAATTCGAATTAGTAATAAAAATTTGCCTGTTTTTCCGAGAATATACATGAAATATACTAAATTCAATCAATGTCTTGATGCTGCAGCATTCTGGAACAATTATAGTAAATTCTACCCATTTTTTCTTACATTCACTCAAATCATATAAATTCTATCAATTAAAAATAATATAAAATAACTCTAATTTAAGAGTTATCACCTTGTATCTTGGATTTTTATTTGCTTAAGATCCTTGTGTGAAGTTGGTACTCTCCTGTGAAGCTTAAAATCTGAATGATTGAATGCATTGGTGATACCTTATTATCACTCTCACATTCCAAAGCTGTTTTATGATTATTATTCCTACCCGTCAAATTTTCCTTCACAATCAATTCTTCTCCAACAATTGATTTGTCCAATAGTGGCATATCACATGGCTCATTCTGTTTAGCCCCTCTTCTTTTCTTTGAATCCATATCTTTCTTCCACATCTTTCTTCCTCAAAAGTACTCTCCTGCAACTTGGGTGGCCTTCGAACTTTCCGTTTCAACTTTTTCTCCAATCCAACAGAAGTCAATAGATTACTGTCTTCGTTATCAATCTTACAAGGTCTTCCACGTTTTCGCTTAATTTTCTTCCCTGACTCACCAAATGAGAGATTATTAACTTTATTTTCCAACTTTGGGGGTCTGCCACGCCTGCGTTTCAACTTTGTTGCCAACTGACCAACTCTTTCACCACTCACTTAAGTTTTTTCCTTTGGAGGGTCTCCCACGCTTGCATTTCAACTTTTTCGTCAATTGACCAACCACTTCATTGTTCGCTTTGTTTTTTACTTTTGGGGCCTCCCACACTAGCGTTCTACTATCCTATTTGATTCACTTAACTCAGTACCTTCTAGTTTCACTTTGATGTCTTCATTCTCCAACTCATTGCTCTCATAGCTATTCCTAACAAAATCACCAATTTCTCCCTTATCATGTTCACCATTAGTCTTCACAGCAAACGTGGAACTTAAAACCCTGTCACTATCCTGCAGTTTATCATCCATGTTTAAATCATGTATCATCTTCATCTCAACACATTTATTTTTAATAATACCACCATCATCCACTTTCCTTCTCTTCCCTCTGTACCTTGCTATTTCAGCATCGTCAGTTGCTTCTATCTTATCCGTAGAAATCAAATGTTAGCTTTTTCCATAGATGAATAGTGACCGTTATGAGACAACACGTCATTACGCGGCGGCTCTAAGGAACATTACATCTCTCAGCCTTGTTCAACAAATTTTCACATCTTATTCTCTTCTTCTTCTTCTAAATAAAACCCTAATTTCCCGCTCAATTCCTGTGAAAATATACTCGATCAAACCATCCCTGATAGGATGCCACCAATGCAAACTAAACAAAAAAAAAAAAACTCCACTCCTCATACTCAGTAGCTAAGAAAACACTTGAAAACCATAAACGTATCCAAGTCTCCAATCAAAGCCGGAAAGAAAAGAAAAGAAAAGACGTACGGAAGATATTAGAATTAGACGCCCTAATCCACCTGTAACGAAACGATATAGGAATACGAAAAAGAAACAACACACAGATTTATAGTGGTTCACTCTCGTTGCGAGAGATACGTCCCCTGGCCGCTAACAGATTTCACTAAGATTGAAAAAGGAATTACAATAATTTTGCCTCACACTCTCAGACATTCTCTAATCTGTGATACACTCGATAACCTAAACACGTCTATATATAATAGACGATTTAGGGTTACAGAATAACATGGTACTTAATTACCAAAATACCCTCAAACCTAAATTAAGCTCCATAACTCAACAATCTCCCACTTGGAGACTAATCTCATCATCTCTCCATCTGCAGCGGCTTCACTTCAATGTCTCATCCAAGAAGTCCGACTGAAGTTGCGCACAACTTCAGCTTCTCACTCGTCACAGCTTTCGTCAACATGTTAGCTGGATTCCGACTCCCTGGGATCTTCTCAAGCGCTAATACTCCATCTTCTAAAGCAGATCTGATGAAATGATAACGCACCTGTATATGCTTTGTCTTGCCATGATAAACCAGATTCTTTGCCAAATTGATGACATTTTGGCTGTCACAATGCAATACACTCTCATCGTAGTTTTGGCCTAACTCGTGTAGGAAAGGCTGTAACCACATCATCTCCTTTGCAGCTTCTGTGACTGCAATATACTCGGCTTCACAACTAGAAAGAGCGACAACATCTTGAAGTCTCGAAACCCAACTGATTGTGGTACCACCCAAGGTGTAGACATACTCAGTCCTGCTCTTACTACTGTCAATATCACCACCATTATCAGTATCAACGTATCTATCTAGACCCAAGTCTGATTTTCGAAAACATAAAGCGAAATTTGAACTTCCCTTCAAGTATCGCAAGATCCATTTTACGGCTTCTCAATGTTTCCTTCCTGAATTACTCATAAACCTGCTGACAACTCCCACTGCATGTGCAATGTCTGGTCGTGTGCAAACCATCGCGTACATAAGACTACCAACAGTAGAGGCATATGGAACAGTAGCCATGTAGTCCTTCTCTTTATCGGTCGAGGGTGACTGATCTTTTGATAGTTTGAAATGACTAGCCAACGGTGTAGTGACTGGCTTAGCATCGTGCATCTTGAACCTGCTAAGAACCTTCTTTACATATTCTTCTTGTGAGAGTTTGAGAACATCATTATCTCTGAATATCCTCATCCCAAGGATTTGTTTTGCAACACCCAAATCCTTCATTGCAAACTCTGTAGATAACTTCATCTTCAGCTTGTCAATCTCATGCAAGCTTGCTCCAGCAATCAACATATCATCAACGTAAAGGAGCAGAATAATATAGGAATTATCAAACCTTTTGATGTAGCAGCAGTGATCGGCTTCAAATCTCACAAAGCTGTTATTCTTCATGAAGCTATCAAACCTTTTGTACCATTGCCTTGGAGCCTGTTTCAAGCCATACAAGCTCTTCTGAAGCTTACACACAAGCTCCTCTTTATCTTTCACCTCGAAACCTTGTGGTTGCCGTATGTAGATCTCTTCATCTAAATCACCGTGAAGAAAAGCAGTTTTCACGTCCATCTGCTGAAGATGAAGGTCTTCTTTCACAACCAAACGCAAGACAGTTCTGATCGCCATCAACTTTACCACCGGTGAGAAAATCTCGGTGTAGTCAATACCTTTCTTTTGTTGGAAACCCTTGACAACCAACCTAGCCTTGTACCGCTTGCTTTCATCATGTTCTTCTTTAATTTGATAAACTCACTCGTTGTGTAGTACTTTCTTACCATTCGGTAACTTAGTCAATTGCCAAGTTTGATTTGATTTCAATAAGTCCATCTCATCTTTCATGGTTGTCTCCCACTTAATCAAATCATCAGACTGTGATGCTTCCTCATAATATTCTAGTTCACCTGCGTCGGTCAGCAGGATGTAATTAAGAGACGGAGACCATCTATGGACTGGTTTGCTGATTCTGGATGATCTTCTCAGTTCTGTAATCGGCGTTTGCGGATTTACCTCTGGAGCCACATTCTCGTCAACTTCTTCTTCAACAACACCTCAATTTTCTTCAGCAGTCGGACTATTTTCAGCTGAAAAATCTCTGAAGTTGACCACAGTAGACTCTTTCAATACAGAACTCTCACTACCAGAAGTCTTACCAACAACATCCTTGTAAAGAACTTGTTCGTTGAAGATGACGTTCCTGCTGCGAATGATCTTCCGATTTTGATTATCCCATAAACGATAACCAAACTCGGCGTCACCATAACCAATAAGGAAACACTTTTTAGATTTCGAATCAAGTTTACTTCTATCAGAATCATCAATATGAACATATGATAAGTAACCAAAAACTTTCAGAAAAGAAAAGTTTACCTTTTTACCGCTCCAAACTTCTTCTGGAACTTTGAAATCTAGAGGTACAGATGGTCCTCTATTGATCAGGTAGGCTGCTGTGCTAACTGCATTTACCCAAAAGGTTTTAGGCAGCCCAGTGTGCAATCTCATGCTCCTTGCACGTTCATTCAGCATTCTGTTCATCCTTTCAGCTACTCCATTCTCTTGAGGCGTTCGAGGAATAGTTTTCTACATCTTGATCCCATCCATGGCACAATACTCTCTGAACTCTGCATTGATGTACTCGCCTCCGTTGTCGAATCTCAAACACTTCACTTCAGATTCGTTTCATTCTCAACCAAAGCCTTCCACTTCTTGAAAACACTGAATACATCAGACTTGTTCTTCATGAAGTAGACCCAAACCTTTCTTGTTGAATCATCTATGAACGTCACGTAGTAGTATGATCCACCAAGAGACGAAACGGGTGCGGATCCCCACACATCAGTGTGCACTAATTCTAGTTTTTTCTGCTTCAGCTCCTTCCCAACCTTTAGAAAACTGAAACGTTTCTGTTTCCCAAAAATGCAACTTTCACATAACTGATGCTCAACAGACTTCAGCTCCGGAATCTGACCATTCTTGACAAGAATTTTCATTCTTTTCTCGCTCATGTGGCCCAATCTGCAATGCCACAACTCTGTGTTCTTCGAGCTATCAATAACGACAATTGTGTCTCTACATATATAAGTCATATATAAGGTTCCTGTTTTCTGACCTCGAACGACGACCATCGCTCCTTTAGTTACCTTCCAAGTATTGGTTCCGAAACTGACATTATGACCTTCACTATCAAGCTGTCCAACTGAAATCAGATTTCGCATCAACCCTGGCACGTGTCTCACTTTACTGATTTTCCAAACAGAACCGTTTGCTATTTTCAGTTTGATGTCACCGATACCCACAATATCCAGTGGCTCACCATCTGCAAGGTAGACTTTCCCATAGTTTCCAGCCATATAATTCTCCATTAATTCCTTGTGTGCGGTGGTATGAAACGATGCTCCCAAGTCCAAGACCCAGGAGTCTATCGGGCTGTCGACTGAAAGAAGCAAAGCATCAGTGATGTCTGCCGTTACTACATTTGCTCCATCACCTTTGTCATTTCCGTTCTTCTTCGGTGCTCTGCAATCTTTCTTCATGTGACCCTGCTTGCCACAATTCCAGCACTCAAGTGTTCGTCAGGACTTAGACTAACCTCTTCCATTTTTCGACGTGGATCTGGATCTGCCCCTACCCCTACCCCGGTTGGAGTTTCTCTCGCTATTTCTACCTCTGTTTTCAACATGGAGAGCTGAACCTTTTGATGTTTCAACAGAATCAATCTTTCGAACCTCCTCGGCAAGAATACGATTTCTCACATCGGTGAATACTAATTTTGCACTTCCGACTGAATTACTGACTGCTGCCCTCATAGGTTCCCAGTTATTCGGTAGAGACGCCAACAAAATTAGGGCATGAACCTCATCCCCAAAATCAATATCCACAGATAATAATTGATTCACAATAGTATTGAATTCATTCAAATGTGCAGCAACAGACGTACCATCAATCATCTTCAGATTAAAAATTTCTTTATCAGAAATACCTTGTTATTTACAGAGGGTTTCTCGTACATATCAGATAGAGCCTTCATCATCGCAGTGGTCTTCTCTTTCGCCACGTTATGAGCAACGCTTTTGGCTAGCGTCAATCTGACGGCTCCCAAAACCTGTCTGTCAAGAAGATTCCATTCATTGTCTTCCATCTTCTCTGGCTTCGCACTCAAAGGAAGATGAAGTTTTTTTTTCGTACAAGTAGTCATCAATTTGCATTCTCCAAAACGCAAAATCTGTCTCATCAAATTTTTCAATACCGTGGCTTGTGCTATTGTCGCCTGTCATCTTTATCAAAAATCAGTGCCAAAACAAATATATTCAGATCGATTATTTACCCCAATAAATAATCTCAAATCCGCCCAGCAAAGAAATTTCCCAATCACTTGATCAGCCAAATTCTACAAAATTGCATCCAAAAATTTAAGAACCCAAAAATATCACAAATTTGAACCACAAACCACAACCAATAATTTCAAACTAGAATTGTTCACTGTTCGTCCAAAAACAGTACCCTGTAGACCAAGCTGATTGGAGCTTGAAAGGGAACAGTCGGCGAGCTTGAGGCGCAGCTGAGCTTCATCGTCAGAGGCGGCACGCGGTGATGGCAGAACAGCGGTGCTTCGCGTGAGCGCGGCGCGACTTGGGTCGAACAGAACAGAGAAGTTCTCTGTTCGCGCGGGTCGGTGCTAGTGCGCGCAGTGATGGCAAAACGGCGGCGTTAGTGGTCGGCGGCGTCAACGGTCTCTGTTCGGCGATGGTCGGCTGAGGTGGCGCTTTCTCTCGAACGGCGATGGCAGCGGCGATGCTTGGGCTCCTCCTTCGCGCGGCAAACAGAACAGAACAGAGGGTTTTGTTGTTTTTACCTTTTTTTTTTTTTTTAATTTCCTCGGCAGAAACACAATAGAAAACTTTTCTATTTTCCTTTTTCCAAAAATTGCAAATTTTACTAACCAAAAATTGCAAACCTGAAATCGATCGATACCCTTCGAAGAATCAAACCCTGATTTTCCGAAAACCACTTCAACGTAAAGCTTTGATACCAATTGTTAGGATTAGACACCATAATCTACCTGTAACGAAACGATCTAGGAATACGAAAAAGAAACAACACACAGATTTATAGTAGTTCACTCTCGTTGCGAGAGCTACGTCCACTGGCCGCTGACAGATTTTACTAAGATCAAAAAAGGAGTTACAACAGTTTTGCCTCACACTCTCAGACACTCTATAATCTGTGATACACTCGATAACCTAAACATATCTTTATATAATAGACGATTTAGGGATACAGAATAACAAGGTACTTAATTATCAAAATACCCTCAAACCTAAATTAAGTTCCATAGCTCAACCGAAGATCCAGACGAGAATCCAACAAGGGAAACGAAGAGCAATCTCACCAATAAAGCAGAGTCGAGGAAATCCAACAATAATACTATACCGTGGCCCGTGGCTATATATCCTTACTCAAAGAGCTCCGCTATTCGTCCTCAATCTCTGAAACTAGAGAGAGAGAGCTCCAAGATGGTAGCTGAAAAGACGATGGTTTTAAGAACACAATGGCGTTAATTGCGTTTCCTATAAAGCCCTCCATGTAGCAGAGCCTAAGCTGGTAGCCTAGCGATAGAATTTAAGGGTATTTGACGGGCAAAATCGTCATTTCCTTCTTTTCTTCCCTCCATAATTTGGATTCACAAATATAGATGACGAACAGAATATTAAACTGTTGAACGCTGCAAATCGATCTGCTTTTGCTTCTGCTCTAGAGCCACTTCTGTGTCGAGCTTGAGATAAAAAATGGAAGCTCTGCCACTTGACCGAGTTTAGCTTTTATATCAGCTCACCCGTTCTTTTTCTGAATTTTAAGTTTTGATTATTTGAAATATAAATCTGACCCAACCGACTGGTTTTTGGAAAACCAACCCGTTTATCCGGGTCGTCGAAAACCATGTCCAGACGACTTAAGAGTGTGCGAGAAGGTTTCTTGAAATGGCGCAGTTGAAGAAGGTGTGGAACGAAAATGGAGAGAGAGAAGAAGAAGAGGTAAGAGAGGAGAGAGACGGGAGAGAAGACGACTTGGCCTTAGTTAAACGATGAGACTTGCATCCCACGTGTCAGCCTCACTCAATATTGTAATTAATAATTCAGAAAATAGTAAAATTAAGAAGATTTTGATTAATAATATAATAAAATTTAATTTAAACTCAAAATTTGAAACTTTTTACCTATTAGAGTTTAAATTTTATCTTCAATGCATCTGTTAAATTCAATACTTATATATCACATTTTTTATTTAATAATGTATTTTTAATCTGACTTCTAACCCTTCCGGATAATTTTAACTCAAATTCAAATTCTACAGAACGATTAATAGAGTTTAAAATCGAATTAAAAATTAATATAAGAAATAGAAATCAAATTAAAAATATCTAATTAAGTGAAATATGTAATATATACATGAAGTATTAAATTGATGATAACTAAAAGATTAAGATTTGATCTGTCCAAAAAATATTTTTAAACCTAATTTGTAAATGACATCAATCGTTTGCTTCTAAATTGCACTTTGGCATTAATAAAATCTATCATATAAATTATTATTTCAATTTTATAAAATAAATTAACATTTAAGTTGCATTTTTTTTCATCACGATTATACCAATCGCAATTTTAGCATACAAGTATTCACCGGATAATATAATGATAAAACACATAATTAAATGTCTTAAATTGTTGATATTTAAAAGATATAAAAAAAGGATCTTTGAAAGAAAAGAGATTCCTTCTTTTTCTTCTGAAATCAAAATCCGTCAATAAATAACAATTTTAATTTGTCCAAAAAATAGTTGACATATTATCCATAAATGACCTCAAACGTTAACCTTTAAATTACACTTCAAAATCAGTAATATCAATTATATATATAAGTATTTCAATTTTAGACAAAATCAATTAAATATTTAAGTGCAGGATTATACCAAATGCAATGCAATTTAAGTAAAAAAAAAAACAAAATTAAAATTAAAATTATGCTGATAACAACTTAATAACAGAACTCATATTACTAACATTCAAATAGCAATATACTAGTTTCTCAAATTTGTCAAGCCCTTTTAGTCACATAATTAACAAATATCAACGCATTTATCTATAAATTTTTCGCATGAGGTTTATTAATGGGGGACAATCAGACAGAGTCCAGGAAAAAGCCTAGTTTATCTTACAAACTATCCCCATTGAGACAACCAATATCAACTAGGAAAAGAGCCTAAACAGCTATATTTTTGGGGATAGAAGCATTTATGTTATTGAACAGAAGCAATCTGAAAGTATGAACAACCAACCTTTCTCAACAATGGCGGACAGAGGCAGGCGTTCAATTTTCTCTGGAAGGAGAGAGAGAGAGAGTAGAAAGCTCCATTGGAGTGAAAAGATTTGTAGGTGGGGCAAGTTAAAAATACCCATTATGTATCTTCTGTAAGTAGATGAATCCAACCATCGTTTCAGCATCTGTTCTATGAATGCCTCCCTTTCTCCCCAAGTAATTATGTTCTGCAAGGAATAAAATCACGATTAGAAGTTGGTCTATATTCATAATCCATGCTCGAAAACTTTCACGCAACAGACATATAGAGTCATACCACATCGTCAAAGTTAGTATAAAATTTAAAGGCAAAGTGCAATTTTAGCCTCTAAATTTTGGTTTTTTAGAAAAACTGTCTTTATACTTTAGATCGTTAGCAAAATATCGCATTCCTTAAAAAAAATTGTCAAATATTTCATATTTTTCGATTGTTAAAGTCATTTTAACCCACCGTAGTTACCTTGATTCACTCGATTTTATGCACACACTAAATTACTTACTCAATATTTATCAAAGACCTCAGTCGAACTATTTTCTAGTCTTTGAAATCGATTGTCATATTAGCTATGTGCGGAAAATCGAGTGAGTCAAGGTAAGTAAGAATGGTTAAATAATAAGTCAGAGTACAAGGTCAATTTTGCTTAAAAAATAGTATATGGCCCCTAAGTCTAGAGACTCAATTGCCCTTTACCCAAAATTTAAATTTCGCTGCCATGAAAGTAGGACTTCACCTTAAAACATTAGAAGAAAATCATCAAACAATAACTTTTAATCGCTGTTAGACAAATTAAAGGGGGTTGCTAGAGGAAGAAGTAGGGGTGAGGAAGGGCAATAGAAAGTACCAATTTCAGTTAGAGTGACTGCGACTTTCCAGATTTGCACGGGTTGTTTAATCTACACGGACCAAAAATCAACCTCATCTGAGCTCTCCTCTAAAATCACATAGCCGGCGTCTCTCCCATCCTCATTCCCACTACCCTGATCACTATTATAGCTGCTCTCCGATGAGCTCACAAAACTCATTAAAATCGAACCATCTGAGTTTTGGCTGCTCAGCTGTGATGGCAGACTAATCTTACTATTTACCTCGCTTTCAAGCATTTGATCAATCTCAAAGTAACTGGAAAAGATTCCAAATCAAAAGCAGCAGTTATAAACAAATAGTTCCAAGTACAACCAAATATTTACCGCAACTAAAATAGGCATACAAATGTAGTCAATGGATAACAAATGAAAACAAAGCTACTACCTCCCTTCTTTTGGAAATTCAGCTAGCAGTCTTATTTCAGGCCTTTCCTTCAGTACTTCCTCTATTGGAGTGACACTGCAGACCAAAGACAAAATTGTCAGTTTCGAAGCATTTTTCTGGACCATCCTGATCGAATTCTCCCTTGCAAACCATGAATTTAGTAGACTTGAAAGAAATTCTGTTAAACTTTCTTATAAGTTCGAAGTCACACGCAAAAAAAGAAACTTGTGACAAGATTATGTATGTGCAAGAAAGATCATCACCTCAAATTATAACATCTTTCATACCAATCATCTTCGGAGGCCAACCCTTCCCTATTTGAAATGTCCTGTAAGAAACCAATAATAAATGCTAAATGAACTCAAATATTTTACGCGGCAAGTTTAATAAATTTTGCAGATGTCTGAAATTTTCTCACAAGATGTTGAAGGAACTTGAAATCCCCAGCAAGCAGTGCATTCATAAAGCGAGCAACTTCCACCTACACGTGCCAAATCAATATTAAAGGCCGGGATGAGAGTAGAAAGGAATATAGCGGTCACTCACCTCTTTGAGATGCATGCAGTCCCTTAAAATCAAGACCTCCAGTAAATTCTCTGTACTGCTTCCTAGGTTTCTATATAAAAAAAAAAAATAGAAATTTCCTGTGAACATTTGAATCTGATTCGAAATAGGTGAGGTCCACAGAATTATGCTAACCTTAAAAAGGTTCCAGAAATTGAGTAGGATGTTGAAAGATCAACATATTTTAGTTTCCGAAATCCCTGCACATGCACATGCACATGAAATGAAAATTCAAAATAGATATCAAAGTTGGACCCAATTTATATTTTGTTATCTACCATCATGATACAAAGGAAAAAGCATCATTGCATGGCAACATCATTACATACATACCTTGACAAGGATACGAACTTTAAAGTCATGCAGTTTAAATCCTCTTAGGGCCAATGTAGTTAGACGAGGACAATTATTTACTAAATCAATGCAAGTAGGTGATTTCAAGCTGTCATCTCTACCTGTTAATGCAAAAATAAATGTATTAGCTTACATCATACTAGGATTGAACAAGCATCCTATTGAAGAGAACACTAAACCTGTCTTTGAAGATTCAAAGAACAACCGCTCTATCAAGTGGCAATTTGCACTTACTGACATCAATGTTTGCCTCAATTCAACATGACTAGTCAATCAAAAATAAAAAGTAATTAGTTAAATGGTGGAATTCCTTTAATTTTTTTTAATCAGCAAATAATATAGAATTTAAATACACCAAAAATTGCAATAGCCCAAGCTAAAATAGAACTGAATCAACTTAAAAATTAATTTGAGAACCAACCAACGTTAATATTGCAGCTAAAAAACTAAATTGAAGTGAAGACTGCACGATTCTGAAACAAGCCATTATGTGAAAAGCTTAGGCACCAAGAGATTAAATTACACAATCCAATAAAACAATAAATGTCTTTACACAATTAAAGACATACAAAGACACTTATCATAATAGCAAGGAAAAAATAATAAACATATTTATGCAGCGGAAAATATTAAGAAAGAAATATAGCTTCAGAAGGGAGAAGAAGAAGAAAATAGGGGAGAAAGTGTATAGCCAAGAAGAAGAGAAAATGGGAGGGGAAGCTCGAGAGAGAATAGGGGATTGGAAAATAGGGTTTCAGAAAACCATTTCATTCAATAATCATCAACTATCTAACACACTACAATAAAAGCGTTTAAATAGACTAAACTTGGGCTAGCCCTAACAGGCCCATAATAACCCTAAAACACGAAAAATAACAATAATTGGAATAAATATTAAAATCACATAAATAATAAAAACGTCGATGATGTCCTCATCAACTCTCCCGGGGTAGAAGAATCATCCAGTCAAGTTGACGGAACCACTAGGCAGCAAGTTGATCATTCACTCAACCATGAGTTAAGTGGCTGAGTAACCTTCTTTGACGTCCATCAACTTGTGCGACCAGATGCCTGGGTCAAAAATCTTTCTAACTGGCCTCGAATCCGGTAAAGAAATATCCATATGACTATAAGAGAACTCAAATAGGTCTGGATCCAAATGCTGAAGTGTCTCTTTGTAAATCCACATACAATCACTGTTTTGTCGATCCATCCAACTGACAAGAAAGTGCTGGACCTTACCTTCATGAGTAAATACTATCTGTTCACCAAAAATAGCCTCAATTTTATCCTCATGTGTTGTGATAGGACATGTTAGGCAAACAGTGTTAGTATGAGCAAAATCAATAGATGGAGGAAGAAATTGATCAACATATGGCTTAAAATAGCACTTATAAGCTACCAAGTCGTCGACATTAAAATCACGATCAAAATTCCTTGACTGATCAATGTGCTTACCATCCTCCTTCTTTGCTTCTTTAAGCGCTGCAGTCTTCCGAGCGACCATCTTAAGCATTATAAGCTCTCTTCGTGCAACTCTTCTTCTCCATCTACATTGAGTATATAACACAACCTTTTGGAGACTTTTAAAATAAGAATATACCATATGGCGGCGGAGATGAGCCTGGATAAATGTTGCAGCCTTCGTGCTTTTTCTGAATCTAAAATTTTTGCGAGCCATCATTGCTCTTAATACTGTTTGCAAAGTGATTGCAGATGACCGTAGACTTAGGTAAGATTTTCTTGCTCGATATTGTCTGAAATTCTTTTGAATTCTTAAAATTGCTGCTTCTTTTCGCAATTGCTCATCAGTGAACTCCCTCCATGTTTCGATAATCCTTTCAAGATCTTGTTGAATCTTAAAACCCAAATGCTCAAGTTTATCTTTCTTTTCAGACTTTTCAACAAATTCATTACGTGCATGTGCTAAAGAGGGTGGTGACTTCCATGTGTTTTGTGACCCTGAAACTTGTCGAGAGTCATGCCTTTGTTTGTAGTGTCTTGGGGCAAACTCCTTTTGTATTAGACACTTCATTAACTCCCATGTACGAATTTCGCTCTTGCCATCTAATTTTCTTTTTCTCGTAAGTTTGTCCCACCATGATTTAGCATACCCGTCGAAACTCCAAGAAGCTAATAGGATTTTTCTTCTCTCTAAATAATTATCACATTCAAATAATACCTCTACCCTTTCTAACCAATCAAAGATTTCAACACCATATGAATGACCACTAAAAATAGGCAACGAAATAGTACAAGGTTTTACCTTATCAAAATGGTCAATTGAAGATCTTTGCCACTTATCCCCTGGATATTGATTATTTTGAGCATCACTCCTTATCCTCATATCGGCCAAATAAATTGCACAAAATAACAGTAACTAATTCATCACAAAGATCGGAGCTTGGATAACAATTTGGATCAATTTTACTCCTTTCGCATTGGAGAACCAAAAATAGAACAAATCCAGCAAAGTTTCAAAAAATTTTTAGATGAACAGTGACCGGCGATGAATAGTGACCGGCGATGAACAGTAACCGGCGATGAACAGTGCCGCCGGAGATGAACAGTAACCGGGATGAACAGTGCCGCCGCCGATGAACAGTCGGCCGATGAACAGTACCGCGGGATGAACAGTACGAACACGGAAAATTATGCCATTAAACCAAGATTTTATTGTTTGAGAAAACAATAAAACCTCGCTCTGATACCAATTTGATGCAGCGGAAAATATTAAGAAAGAAATATAGCTTCAGAAGGGAGAAGAAGAAGAAAATAGGGGAGAAAGTGTATAGCCAAGAAGAAGAGAAAAGGGGAGGGGAAGCTCGAGAGAGAATAGGGGATTGGAAAATAGGGTTTCAGAAAACCATTTCATTCAATAATCATCAACTATCTAACACACTACAATAAAAGCGTTTAAATAGACTAAACTTGGGCTAGCCCTAACAGGCCCATAATAACCCTAAAACACGAAAAATAACAATAATTGGAATAAATATTAAAATCACATAAATAATAAAAACGTCGATGATGTCCTCATCACATATTTGGAAGTAAGCAAACATCGTGCTCATTATCCAGTGTCATCTTCAAATGTAATCACATTTAAAACCACAAAAAATCATAACAGGGAAATCAACTCTAATACACTTACAGGCCTACAATTTCCAGATCAAGTAGAATTGGACAAGCAGATAATGCGCCGCAAAGTGATGTATTATCCATTCTTTCAATGTTGTATAGGTGCAATCGTCTCAATAGAGTCCTAGCAATAGGAAATGCAAATAATGATTAGCAAAACTTGCTAGAAATAATAAGCAAAAGGTTTAAGTCAGCAAATTAACATTTACCCTGGGGCACAATTATCACCACCTAAAGGACTCAAGCAGGATCTCGTCAGAATCAATGATTCCTTTCCTTGTCTCGATCTCTTGTCATTCCATGAAAATTTAGACACATCCACAGAATTCCTTATATTATGGACTAGCGGTTGACATGATCCTGGTAATGAAGTTGGGCCAGGAACTACACCAAGCTTAAGAGATCTGGAAAATTAAGCAAGACAGAGAGGGGTAGGTATTACAATAGTCACACAAACTCAATGTAATTCTCACAATGAAATAACCAAATAATTCCACAGAAATCCTGTTTTAATCATCTTTGGAACTGAGACTCAATAGTTTAAAATAACAGAATGCCTATTCTTGTCGTGGACCATCTGGTTATTATATGCATGTATCTAAATTATGAACTTACTTTAGTTAAAATGGAAAGGAAAAGAATTGTCTTACTGAAGAGATTCTCCAGCTCGATGGATCATAGTGGACACTACTGCATTGTTAACTTTTGGGCACATTGATGTTAAGTCAATATTGGCATAACATGAAGGCTCCATTGCACATTTATGAAACATTGAACATGTAGCCGCCGCATAGCACAGGCTTTGTGTATCAAGCAAGGAAAAGACCTATAATATCATGGTTGAAAGCACTTACAATCAGTACATTTTTTAGACTAAACAATTAAATGCGCTCCTAAGGTAGTATGACCTAATATGCCCGTGTGAAAAATATTATTTTGCCTGACCTGCCTGATGATAATTTTTTAAGGCCAGATCAGGTTTTTTGTATTTTTTTTTTTTTTTTTTGAAGCAACCAATACTTCTCAAAACAATTTCTTAGCTTTTCCTTTTAAGCTTCAAAAGATGTTATTTTGGTCCTATGAATTACTAAAGCTGTTTGGATTTGTTGATACTAGTTCAAAAGTCATTTTAACAGCTCCAAAACAACACTAAACTCAGACGAATCTTGTACCCTCACCCTACCATATACTACCCATAGCGACAAATTTCCTAATTGCTGACCATGATTCTGATTATTCAATAGCTAACATCCCAATCATTCACAAGTAATCATATTAAAAAAAAATCACCTCCAATTTCACGACTGCAATTTCTGTGAAACAATGGAAATAGTACACGTCTCTAGTATCAACAGAAAAGGAACGAACTTAGTTAACGTTTACTTGTCTAAGCCTATATATACATGGAGACCTCGAAATGGAGCCGGAAGAAGTAGAAGCATATAAAGCAACACGAGATTCCAAACTAGCAGATTAACACTGAATTCCCAGGAAACTTCAAATCATATTCCAATCAGCTCTAAGGAGGAAAGAACAAAGATACATACTTTAATAGTGAGGTCGGGAGGGAGAGCCCAAGCAACCGAGTTATGCTTAGAAGCGCGCTTACGAGCCGACCGTTTCCCAGCCTCGAGAAGAATGGAGCCCGTTTTCAGCGCACGGTCGATCAAACGCGTTTGATCGGAATCCGAAGCCATGGAACCGAGAAGCCTATCCAAAGAAAGGTCGATGCAGACAGAGGGGGAGTCTGATAGCCCGAGAAATGCCTGCAAAAGATTGTCCATACGGTCGAAGGTCAGAGGAGGAGGGTTTTGCGAATGGCATGGTCGCTTGGCCATGGTTGATTCCCCTGATTTTTGATGGGCTTGGAAAAGCGTAGCGTAGGCATAGCATCAGTGGGTGGATATTAGAAGCAGCGAAAGAGAAGGGAGATCTCGAAAGAAACGTGTCGAAGGAACAAGTAGAAAGCATACACGTTGTAAATTACTTGGTGTAATTTGATCATCTCTCTTCTTTCGGTCGGTCCGGTCCGGTCCGGCGATGGGCCTAGTTATGGTCCAATTATTGCTGAGCCAGTTTTCAAATCCATTTGCCTGGGCGAGGTTGTTTTCTCAAGGCTTTTTACCTGGTCTGACCCGTTTAATTGTTGCCCGACATTTTTTCTAGTTCTTATGCCCGATCCGGACCTATGATTGGGCCTAAACCGTTTTCTGAGGCCTAGCTATTTTAGCCCGTTTAAGGAAATGGTCTGGGTCTAAAAATGAATTAATGAATTAATAATGATCCTATTAATCTTTTTTTTAATTTTTAAAATAAGTTAATTATCAAAGTAGTCCCTAAAATAAAACAAATTTTTCAATTCACACTTTAAAATTTTAATTTTATCACTTGACACCTCATAGTTTGAGGCGTTATCAGACGCATTACCGTTAAATTATGAAAAAGATGAGTTTTCTCTCTCTCCTTCGAGGAATTCATTGGAGCTCAATTTCATCCACTTGAAAAATACACTTAATATCTACATGAATTTAACAAAAAAAATGAGTTTTTTTAAATGTAATAATATTTTTTTAAGAATTCAAAAAAAAAATATTTATGTTTATGTACTTCTACTAATATGTTATTTCCACGTCATAAACATACTAAAAAATAATATAATAATTTACAAAATGCACATTATAATAATTTTATTGAAATAAAATTTTTCGCATATGTAAATATTATAATATAATAATGTGCATTTGGGACACAAATGCACATTGCACACGGCGTCATGCAAGAGTGCAACACGATTTTTCTGACCTATTGATTTATTATTAGTATCATGGTAAATTTAGATTTATTGATTAGTAATTTTAAAAGATAGACTAGCAAAGTTTATTAATTCGAATAGAAAAAATAACACATAAAAAGAGTACAAACACGAGATAATTATTTATATTTATATTATTTTTCGAAACTGTGATAAAAACAACTTATTCTTATCTTCAACTCATGATTTATTGAATCAATGAAATTTACTAATTATAATTGCTATTAATTTGCAAAAAAAAAAAAATGTGATGAATTATCATCTAGTATCAATAATTACTCAGTGATTTAAAATAAATTAAATAATTTATTTTTAGGTTAAAACTGAAAACCAAGGATATCATGTCAGAATCGTTGACTAGGGTTTTTGAATTATTGTTAAAGGGAGGAAATCAATGTCACTTTTCAATCATGATCATCATACTTGATTGCACATAATATTTTCCTCTATTTTCCCACGTTATCTTGTACTAGATTAAAATATCATATTATATAAAGCATATGAATCGTAGAGTAAAGTGTAATGTAGCCTCCGTAAATTAATAATGGTCATAGACAACCAATGACTAGAACAATTTATTTCGATCAATTTGGTCACTGTATTTTGAGCTATTAGTACTACGGTTTTTGTTGTCTAAAAAATTGTCGGATTTGTTATGTGCACTTTCTTTTTTAGACGGTGTAATGTAACATATGAACTTATGGGTGGTCTTTCATTCGGACTTTCTTGAAGATGGGCACCCTGTAAGCCCCTGACTAATAATGTAAGTGTGGTATAAGTTTGGGTTTTCTTAACGTGGCTCATTTGACGACTCAGTACATGGATGTCACGAATCTATTGACTTAGAATATGGAAGATTTTCAGTTGTACAAAGTTTGTGGGATTCATCATGCTCGAACACGAGCTAATCGTTTGTTAGGGACTGTTTATAGATCTTAAAATGACCACAAATGGAATGAGAAGTGGGTCCTTATAAATGATCGATACCTCGCAAACAACAACGCTTCTTCCCCATATGGAGTTTGGAACGCAAAGGGAATCGTTGAGTCGACTGTATCAAAAACACATCGACAGAAGGGTTGTTTTACTAAGGGCCTAAAATACAATGATTTAATTTATTTAAAAAACTTGTTTTGATCATCAATTGTCTTCGACTTGTGAGTTCTTAAACTATTATGCACTGAATTATAAAAATAAGATGACAAATTTAACAATTTTCGTAACAACAAAGCTCAATTTAACCATTAATTGCGAATAACAAAAAAAAAAAAGGATCACTTCACCAAGTATAAATATCGCGACTCTATTTTTTTTTAAAAGGGGCGGAATTATTCCCTTAACCCCAGTAAATAGGTCACATCCTCAGACCCCTTAAAATGGAATTGGATCAACTCTCCCCAAGTATAAATATCCACTGTCTCATTAAGGGGCGGATTATTTCCCTGAACAGTAAATCTTAATTCACATCCTCAGATCCCCCTTTAAAATGGAAGTTGGATCAACTCTCCCAGTATAAAATCCACTATTCATTAAGGGCGGGATTGTTCCCTTAACAGGTAAAAAATGATTCACATTCAGATCCCCCTTTAAAATGGAATTTGGATCAACTCTCCCAAAGTATATAAATATCCACCCGGATCATTAAGGGGTGGGGATTAATCCCTTAACAGTAAATCATTCACATAGCTGTTCAATATGGTCAATCCTTACCATGCCCAACATGAATGCAATTATTTTCGTATTCCTTTTGAAAACATAATGCATAACATA